>JANTPZ010078698.1:582-25579 GCA_025593235.1 Vachellia pachyceras | reverse complement strand
TTGCTTATGGTAGCTGTTTTATGATATAGTCAAATGATGCGTTGAACTAATATTTCTATTCACGTACAATTTCTTGTGTCTAATATCTCTTGTGGTAATCTTGTCAAACTTGGTTATTATATTCATTTGGATACACGTAGGTTATCAAGTTTGGTAGTTCTGCCTCGTCATGTTAGGTCAACATGTGTGGTGTTTTACAGCATTCAAATGTGGTAATTTGTGTTTAATTCCTCTGGCGCTTTTGTTATAAATTCAGGAAAAGGCAATGTTTGGTGCCTCTATCCCAACAAGAGTGCAGTAGTAAAATCGGTTCAGGATGCTTTTGGTCGGGAACTAATTGGAAATTATGGAGCCACTCTAACAAAGGTTATATATTTTTTTTCTAACATTTTGCTCATTACTGTGCAAGCTGGAGGATTGATTGTCTCTGACCTTGAGTAGGTAATGAATTTATTTTTGCTTTAAAGCAGACAAAAGAAGATAAAACTCTGAATTTTATTTTAATTGATGGCACATGGAGCAATTCAGCAGCCATGTTCAGGCGCCTTCAGGTAAATTTTGCAGAGATTTTGTTTTGTTTACAAGGTTTTCATGATCGAATCCTAGTTGAATATGATCATTATCTTTCTCCCGTTTGTTAGGTGCTAAGATATCATAAAACCCCATTCTAATGTAAGTTCTATAATTGTTAAACGGCTAATGAACTTTAGTAGTCAACCAGATTTTCCACAAGAGATGTAAAATTTAGAAGGTTAACTGGAAGAATGTGCAAGCAGAATAACTATGTTGCTTTATGCTTCCGTGCACAGCAATAGCCTATGGATTTAAGAACACATACATTCCTTTCAAACATGTATTAAATCTACGATTATTCTTACAGACATCACTGGAGACCATTTCTGTTAAAATCTGGCTTGGCTTGTGCTTATTTGCTTATCACATATTATGCACAAGTTGGTTTTGGAAAAATTCGCTCAAGGATAATATTCTTCGAGGGCTGTGGAATGGAGTGTAAGATTCACTCTCTGAACGATGACAGCTCCATTGGAGTTGGCCGTGTAATAGATGTGCTTTTCTATTCGAATGAATTTGTTTCAGTTGGAATACCTTCTACCGAATAGCTCTTTTGATGCTGTAGCCTAGTGTTGTGAAATTTTATTCTCATCAGGACCAAGCGAAGTCTATATGGGGAGATGAAGACCTTCCTTGTATATCCTTGAATCCGGGTGCTTCTGCCATGCATAAACTTAGGTGAGCAAGCGAAAAATAATTGATACCTCAGCTGTGTTTTGCGTCTTCTTCCCCATGCTGCTCTCCTATCTTAGTTATAATCTCTGACCATCAAAGGTATTGCAATTCAATGGCAGGCCCCAGCCATCCTGGGATCATACCTGCACAGCGGCGGCAGCGGCTGGCCTTCTCTCTGAGCTTCAACTTCTTCCACAGTTTAGCTCTATTGGATTGGATAGACAGGCTGAAGCAGTGGAAGATACAATAACAGTCCTGTTAGAAGCCCTCACAACGCGACGCCTTCGCATGGGCAGGTCCATAACCCGGAAAGTAAGAGATACCTGTAACATTAGATAAAAGATCTAGCCAAGCTTCCTCAACCAACTTGGGCAGCACGCCCTCTTGCAATTTTGGAAATAACTCAATAAGTGAGTTGTTAACCATGTACATGTAGGAAGAAGTAAAGGACATGTTGGAAGTGGTGGCTGATGCTATGTACGGCAGTAACTTTCCAAGTTTTCCATATCTAAATCTGATATTGGTTTTAAAGCCTTCAATTTCAGTTAACAGAACCTCCTCCCAAATCTTCCTTACTCTTGCCATTCATGGATAGAACTATATTACGGGGATACAAGAATTGTAAAGCTTTTCAGGATTCGAATGCTTTGCATTACAAATTTACAAGTGAAGCTTCACTTGTAGCTTCCTACGAGATACCACTACCGATAGGGTTGGATGCATGTATTTACATATACTTTGAGAAACTAAATTGTAGAAATAATAGACATTCAAGTGACAAATAACACTGAATGATAACCATTATGGTACAAAATGAAATAAGGTTCATATAGTCGCTAGCAGCAATTGAACTAGCTAAGCCATGAGCTCAGGATTCAGTAATTGGAGCGTAATTAAACCGACGGTGACTAAATCAGTATATTTTTATTATAAAGATTAGCCCAAGTCAATGATCATCTTTGAGCCTTCATTTATTTAATTTAATACTAGACGTTTTAAGTGAGTCTATCTGAAAATAGATATCTAAATGCATGCTATTTGCCGATGATATAGTTATTTTAGCCGAATTAATGGGAAAGATCAACTTTAAACTTAAGATTTGGAGAGGAGCTTCGGAGTTAAATGATTTTTGTTTGAGCAGGAGTAAGACAGAACGTATGCGTTGCAATTCTAATAAGAGGCGAGTTGAAAGTAATTTAGAGGTGATCATGGGGGATTAAATCATTTCACAAATAACAAAGTTCATGTGTTTGGGATTAATTATACAAAATGGTAGTAAAATTGACAATGATGTTAATCATAGAATTTAAGTTGAGAGGTACAAATGGAGGCAAATTGCTTGAGTTATTTGTCATTGAAAAGTGCCTAATAAAGTAAAATGAATGTCTTATCATACCGTTATAAGGCTAGCATTGTTATATGGAGGAGTTGATGTAGTGGTCATTGAGGAGAAAATAGTGGAGAATCGTTTAAAGGAGTTTGGATGGCCATTGGAGGCACCAATAAAGAGGATGGCGATGCAGTGTGGAGTCATCTGAAAAGGGATAGAGGAAGATCTTAATAATTTATTCACGAATATGGTTTATGATAGAGCACAAACGTCCTCATGTGATCCATATAACCAAACTCATCTAATAGAATAATTTTGCCTTCCGAAGATGCCCTTCTGAAGTATTTTCTTCAAAAGTTCAATTGCATATGCCATCAATCCTTAATGAATTCCTAGACTTTCATGATAAGGTTTACTATGGGCTACTCATAAATAAAAGAAGCCTAAAGTTGATCCCGACTTAAATCTTTCTTCACCCTCGTACTGATAATTTTTTAGAAACTTGAATATGCTTGTAATAACATAACTTATAATGATTAGACACATTTTCTTATATATTAAACATACTATTAAATCTTATTTTGTAAGTAATAATTGGAACAAAAAAAATAATGTAGGGAAAACCCAAAAAAACTCAAAATATCAAAATTCTGAATCAGTTTTGTTTGCTTATATTTCATTAGCTATTCATGTAAAACATGCTCTGAGCGGAATTATTGATTTGAAATTTTAAAAAATTGAAGGTATTTTAATTAGAATTTTTCCAAAATGGTATGGATGGCTAATGTCTAATAATAAGTATTTTATAATTTACTTGTATTATATTTGCATCTTGCTTATTATAAATTACAGTCGATTAAGTAGGATACTTCCATGTAAACATAAAATTCGACTCAAACTAACGTACGAACTATATATTTTGGAGAGAGCTGTAATCCAAGCAGTGGTTTGATTTGATAACAAAAAATGCTAAAATTGGCTACTAACTACCAAATGCCAATATTAAGAGGTGAGGACAACCATTCAAATTTTTTTTTTTTGGCAAAAACACTTTCTCTCTTTGATTCTTACCATCGCAATTCCTCCAACGTCTCCCTCTTCGTCTTCGCCAGAATTTCACAGAAAAGCCATTTTTTTTTAATTCCATTGAACCTTAGCCAGAAAAGAGAGGAGAGTGACCCGATTATCCCATTGTGGATTTCGGCCGCACCCACCTCCATTTCACTCTGCTGTTCAACCCTAATCCTCCATATTTGAAGCTAAAGAACCAAAGAGGAAATGGATTCCGATGCTGGATTCTCTTTTATTCTCTTTTCCTTCCTTTTCTTTTCCTTAGCCTCTGCTGCTCCATTTATTTCGGGTAACTTCATTTTCTAATGCATTTATTGAAGTTCCGCCTTTTTCAATTATGGATTGGTGAATTTTTCTTTTGGAAATGTTTATGTTTGCAGAGGGTGTATTTAAATCTGGGACATTTACAGGTCGTTCCCTCCTTCAGGCTACGAAAGGTAATTCCTTTTCATTTGTTTTTTTACCTTGGCGGGTTATGCTTCCTTTTTCGTGAAGTCAGTCAAATGATGTAGTGATGTAGCTTTTTTTTAATATTAACGAGGTAATGTACCTTGTTCTTGTCAAAAGCAAATCAATTTGAGCACTTCAGTTCTTTTTGAAGGAATAAAAAAATAATGCATCATGGAATAGTTCTTATCGTGGCTTGTTGCACGAAGCAATAAGCATTCCTCTGTTTTTCCCCTTAGTCAAGCTCGTGTTCATTGAATTTTTTAAAATGGTAAATGCTGCTTCAACAGTTCCTGCATATGAAGATAGAGATTGAAATCCACTGTTTACTCGAATAAGTAGGACAATCTGAATAATAGAACATTGGGAAAATCATTTTGTAGTTGCCATTATTTTTCTTCAATTTTTAATTTAGAACTTGTACCTTTTTTTCAAGCCCCATCATCCCAAAGTTTAGGTGTGCCTAGTTCACAAAGATTCTTGAATTTTTAAAAGTAAGCGTAATCTCTCCTTCACCCTACAGCAATGCCAGAAACAAAAGATAATACTGCACAGTTTCAACTTTTAAGCTTACTTGCAAGTCAAGTAAGTAATGAACTTGGATGGCCGCAGCATTTTACTGATTATTGAGCTATCCCATGATGCTATATTATGGTTTTGCAGCTTGTAGCGTGGACTTCCAAAACCAGAACTACACAATCCTTACAAGTCAATGCAAGGGGCCTATGTATCCACCCACTGTTTGCTGCCGTGCTTTCAAGCAATTTGCTTGCCCTTTCGCAGATCAGGTTTCTGACATGACGACCGACTGCGCTACCGTGATGTTCAGCTACATAAACATCTATGGAAAATACCCTCCTGGCCTCTTCTCCAACGAGTGCAAAGAAGGCAATCAAGGTCTTGATTGCCGAACAATCGATGCTGCCAGTCCTGCTCCTTCAAGCAATGGCGGTAACTTAGTCGCTCCTAAGCACTCTCTGTTGCTTATGGTTGCTTCTTGTTTCATTGCCTTATTCTCCCTCTTCCATTTGGTCTGAAATATACGAGAGTGTCTGAAATGCAAAAATAGACCCTGTACTCATACTAATTGATGTGATCTTTCTTCTCGTACAAGTCTCATTGAAAATACACGTTTCTTTGTTGCTGGGGTTGCTATATTCTAATCAAGATTGATTGGAAAAGTATATATATTACTACAGTTTATACTCTGTTGAATTGATTCTTGGAGGAAATGTCAAGGTAAATAGATGTATATACTTAGTAGACATGCCTTTGAGTGAATGTGATGTACTTCAATGTTTATTTAGAGAAAAAGTTGAGGGTGATTTTAAAGACTCACTTCAAACTAAATCTTGAGGAATTGTATATATATTTAAGACTCACTTCAAATTAAATCTTGAGGAATTGTATTGAGCACATACAGTTATTCATTATAGAGTTTTTCATTAGTATTAGCAAAGAAAACAGAGTTTGAAGATATCAGAAATCATGATCCAGGTTCGGATTTGTCAATGTTGATCTAGCATAAATGACTCAAAAATCAAATTGCATGACATGTTTGGTAAACGTTTTCCTAGTTACCTTCAAGTTTATCCACTTCCAGTTTTGGCCAAAACACGTAAATTTTTCTCCCAAAGGATAAGTATGAAATAATGATTGACTTGTTCAACAAAATAGACAAATTAGTAACTTCAACATGCATGGATATGATTAATTATAACCCATTAATAAGTTGAAGCATTCAAATTTTAAAACATTGAAACAAAAACGTTGATCCTCTTTGATCACTAAAACCTGCACTGTCTTGTTATTTTATTAAAGAAATTAGTTAATAGAGGAACAGTGCAGGACCACCTACACGCGTGATCATCTTGCCTACAGCTTCTGTTTTGTCACCAAATTAAGTTTGTACAAAACATCAAACAAGTGGTTTATTTGGTTTATATATTAAAAGATGCTTCACATGCCTTTGTCCAAAAACTCGGAACAGCTTGTTTGTTGCATAATGAAAGGAAGGTTCACGTGCCGTGACATAAACAAAACAACCCAACCAAGAAGACCATACATATCTATCCCAATTTCTGCAAGTTCCATGACTTGGTTTTAAACAAAGTGGACAATGCCTCACTTTGTTCATGCCAAGAGTCAAACTTTAGAGTCTACGAGTAGTGGTGCTACGAGAAAGTTGCCATAGTTGATGGATTATATATTGGGGGGGAAAGGCAGGTTTGTGCGTAAGAAAAGGAACAGAAAATAGAAAGGAGATAAAGGTGAGGATGGGAAAGACAGAATCAAAGTTTGGAAAAGTTGGAAAAGATCAAAACAGTGAGAGGCATGACGACGCATGATGGATGGAATTGCTACTTACGTATTCCCAATTCAATTAAACCAAAGCCATTGCAAGTGGACAATCCGCACTTTGAAAGGTGAATACATGAGAGAGAGAGAGAGAGTGGTGTTGGATTTGTTTTTTTCCGAATCAACGACCAAAAGCTTTGAACATTGTTCAGCCTTACTTGGGGTTTCCGTGGGACAGTGGGATTCATCGGATAGGTTTCACCCAATTTTAGAAGGTGTCTTTCTTTTTCTTCTTCCATCCCACACTATATAAACCATGATTTAATAATGATGTATATATGTATATATAGAGTATATAGATATAGTATTTTTTTTCTGTATGATATATGGGGTAATTCTCCAATTTTGCTTTATTACTTCCACAAAGTGTAAGATGTTGACCTTATTCAAAGAGTATCCAAATATCTTTACCTTTTTTTAAAAAAAAATATCTAATCATCATGAAAGGTTATCTCAGACTCAAAGCATAATTTAAATATGTCTGATCCGAGATATAAGATTTAGTTAAAGATATAGGAGATATGTTTTCTCTGGTGCAGGGAAATAGAGGAGAAAACAAATATAAGTGAAAGGGAGCATGTGTAGGCTGAGTATTGGGTGCGATGATGTTGCAGAAAAGAGGACAATAACCTTAAAGCTGCTTGGCCAGACAAGGATTGTTGTCATGAATGAATGAATGATATGAATTTGGCATTGAGATTCAGATTCCTGTACTGCTTCCTTCTCACGAGAAAGCATTTTGCATAAAAGTTTGATTCATTCGCAAGTGCCTTCTTCAATAATTGCCTGTTTCCCTACGCTATCCTCCTTTCGTTTCCCACCCAAACCACTCTTTCCCTCTCCTCTTTACAGTCGCTACACTAACCTGCCCCACTTGTTTTTTTTTCTACCCAGATTCACAATCAACAGCACAAATTGAGTATAATTTCTCTTCTTAATATATAAAAGTCAAATAATTGATTCATAAATATCAGAAAATTAGTTAATTAGTTAAGTTGGTTATTTATAATGAATTTTACTGTATTTGGTCATATATATTGGAATTGCCCATTGATAAATCTACATATGGAAAAAAATCTAAATTTAGATGATAAATTGAATTAAAGTTTTATTTTTAAGATCAAAACAAACATCTTGTTTAACTACTACATTTACGAAAGGGAGTATATATTTTCTCAAGGCACAACAATTAACCTAAAAGAATATTAACGGTCTTGTAACCCTTTATCATCAAAGTTTTCTATAAATAAATCCATGGGCTCGATCTAATGGTCAGTGTTTAACCTTTAAAAAGGGTTAAGATACCAAAATACTAATAAACATATATCCAATTTATAAAAAAATACCCATAACTTTTAAATTCGGAGTTACAAGTTTACAGACACTTCTGTACTTTAACCCTCGAAATGCCACAGGCCATGGAAGGAAGGGAATGTTAACTCACACAGAATATTCCTTTAACCCCAGAGAATATACCCACAGATAAAGACTCCCTCTAATTGACCTGCGACCTAAACACCACAAAGCTATTGATTTACAAACCAAAAGAAATCTTATTGGCAAAACAAGGCATCTCCATCATTCGTCCCCCCCGGGTCAAAAACAATAACTGCAAATTTACAAACACAGAATAAACTTCCATATTCTTATTCCATTTGTCAAAATAGATTCAAATCGAAAGAGCTCCGTATGGCCCTACCTGTATTGCTGCCTGCAAGTCGCAATCAACAGCTTCTGGGTAACCGTTGCCTCGCTCCCTATACTCTCATCTAACATATCTCACCTTATTTTTAAGACAAAAGAATCGCTTTGATTAACATAACTTTTCCCACTGATTTTTGAAATTTTTAATCAGAGTTAACCGGCGGAAGAAGAAGAAGAAGGCGGAAAAGAGAGGGGGAACACCTGTGTTTAAAGAAAGTAAAATTTTCGTTTCATACCAGAAACGAGGAGATACAAGATTGTCAGAAGAGCAAACCAACCACACAATGATCCGTCATGATACAATTTCTCTCTTTTCACTAATTGCTAGTAATAATAATCCCACGGGAAAAATACAAGTAAAAGGCTGAAATCTTTCCCCAAGATCAATTCCCCGGACACCCCAAAAACCAGAAGATGAATTACGAGATGGGGGACGAAAAGAAAATCAAGAACAAGCCCTGCGATGAAACAGAGGCTTCATTTATCTGTGGGCGGTCACCAATGTCTCAATGAATCGCAGACCGTCAAATCTCGGCGCAAATTTATCAGCAGAAGACGAACTCGCCGATGATGAGTTATCTTGGTTCCTCTGAACCATCGCATCCTAAAACAAGAAAAAGAAACAAAATCGCGAATCAATCAGAAGATCCTCAACATATATATCAGATCCCAATGTCCTAAACCAAAACAGAGTGAAATTTTTGAAGGAAATTTCAAAACCCCCTCCCCGAATTCCCGCCAATGATCTAAACTAGGGCGAATCCGTACCTGATGCAGAGTCTGAAGCGAGGAGGAAGAAGGGGATGAAACAGAGACCGCTGTGGCGGAAGCAGCTGCCACGTAGGCTGCAAGGAGTCCAGATTTCTTCATCTTTGATCTGCGTGAGAGAGAGGAAGGGTTGAGATTATAGAAGCTTTCTTTTGCTCTCTCAGATTTTCTCTCGCAGGAAACGGTGAGGAAGAGAGAGAGAATCTCGGAGAATACGCGCGGCACGGATGGTTCGGGGCTTTGACGGCATATAAATAATAAAATGGGAGGCGCCTTTGATTCCCTCTCGGGTGGTTAAAAATTAAATAAATTACCAAAATAATTACGCGGCAACCATCCTTTGTTTCTCCAACCAAATTACAACTTTGCCCTTCTCTGAATTCCCCAATTTTTTTTGGTCCTTTTTAAATTGAGTTGACGAAACTGCCTTTCCAACTTCTCTCACCCGATTCGTTTGATCCGGACAACATTGTTATTATTATTATAATGGATTTGGTTTGCATATGTTGGGGAAAGTGGTTATGAGCAATTGAAAATAAGACTTGTATTCTAATTAGAGTACAGCCCGTGCAACGGACAGATCATTGATGCTACTTTTTTAGTTTTTCCATTTGTGACTTGAGTGAGATTTGCTTTTTTTCATTCAATCACCTATTTGCTTTCTACCCCATCCCTTTTTTTCTTATCAAGATACAGTTAATTGAATTGTGGTATTTAAAAAGTTGGTTAAATTTGTTTAAGGGTAATTACTTTAAAAAATTAAATTTTTTCCCAAGAAAGTGTGAGGGGGAGAGAAAATGAGTGAGAAAGTAGATGGGAGACAGTAAATGAAAAAAAATATGAAATATACGTGTAATGAATTGTTGATGGAAATGAAAAATGCATTAAATATTGTGACAAATCCAATTTTTATTTTATAAAAGGGAGGAAGTCATGCTTGCTGGATCAATACTTAGATACTTTTAGAGTGTCACGTTATCCATACCATCTTTTATAAAAATATTTCATTTATCCTTTTATTTATGGATGTCATGTACCTAAATTTCTCTTAATCATATTTCTTTCTCTATAGTGCATGTTTAGGGGAAAAAAATTCTAACTATGCACGTAAACTAAGGTAAAAAATACCTCAAAATCCGTAAAATTATTTTGGAATCCGTAAATTCCTTTCTCCCAATGGATTTCTATATACACACATAATATTATAGTAGATATTTGTAAAATTTACAAGAAAGACGGACCCGGGAACATGGAAGTACATCTCTACCTACAAAATCTATCTTGTATACCAAAGAACAAAGGGAGTAATTTCTTAATCATTGAATCACTTCATCTCTCTCTCTATATCATATAATTAATGAATACAAAGGAGTCACTTTAGTTTCATGTAATTAATATAGCAACAATTTATTCTACCTTTCCTAAAATATTCTTCTTGTTATGAAAATAAAAAAATATACACAAGCGATTGAGATAGAAAAATGGAGAAGATGAGAACAAATTGAAGAGGAGTATAAAGAGGAGCTCTCTTTCATTTCATTGTACATCACAATACATTGTGCATTTCCCGAAAAGAATTAGATTCATTTGTCTAAAAAGTAATAGAGATCTTGATAAGTTATGTCGTCATGAGAAAAGTGGAGCCGAAAAGATAAAGTTATCAACAGCAGTTTTGATAATAATATCACATTATTAACGAGGATTTTATATATAAATATGTTGTACAAGGTAGGGAGAAAATGATCAGCTAAAATGAAAAGGAAAAAAGGAAAAGATATAATGAAAATACGATAGCGTTATTTTAATGTGAGAATTATGGATCTACTGTTCAAACTCATGAAATACAAAGTTATTATATAATATTGGAACATTCATGTGAAAACAAAAGTTTTCACAATGGTATGATGATTATGATGAGGTGTAGTATTTTTGTAGTGGGTGAAAAAATAGTTATCAATTTGACTATATATGAAAATAAATATGTGTCTATCGAATATTATTATAGCTTATACATATAACTCACTAAATAGTGAATTTTTACGAAAATGCTTGAAGGATGTAACATGCTAGAAGCATGCTCAAATAAAATATTGCTTGGTCTAAAATAATTTGAATCCGTGTAATATTAGTCATGAAAATATATTGGAAAGTGAATAATTTTGTATTTTATTTGACTGATGGATCAAGTTAATAGTTGACTCAATAATTTTAAAATCATAAATTCTGCTATGATGGTTTTGTCTACAAGATATATTGAGTTTAATAGACTAGAGATGTTATATATATTATGTTGTGATTGAGTTTTTGTAGAATATGCCATTTGTGATAACTTTTTCGTGAGTTACTTGATCCATAAGGAAAATAATGAATGGTATATGAAATATTCAACATATTCAAAAGATATGACAAACAAATGTATGAATACTTCAAATAATAAAAGGAGATCAACTGCTTAGGAAACCATCAACGACAGTGACATTGAGAAAATATAATCATAATGAATTACATTGGCATCAAGGGAGTAAAAGTGATGCGTTTATTATATGACTATATTCAAGGGGAGAAAAGATTGTGATGCACTCATTTTCCTTCCCAAAATCTATCTTGTGAAGAGTCTCTTATGGTTAATACCATTATGTTTACATTTATTTCTTTATAACCTTACGTTTACACGTTAATGGTTGTGAGCATATAAATAAAGACATTGTACAATGTATTGTGGTGTACAATGAAATAAAAGAGAGCTTCTATTTATTATCCCCTTCAACTTTATCTCATATTCTTCATCTCTCTATCTCAATCTCTTGTGTATTTTTTTATTTTCATAACACTTCTCATTTAATGTATTATTAAAATATTCTTATCATTTATTCGATTATTGACTCATAATTCATTTAAATTTTAAAACAATACATTAAATATACAATAACAAAGTTTGATCTCATAAGTGGAATCGGCTATATAGATTAAAAGATCTCACTGTGTTCTATCAAAAAATTATATCATTGGATAAATTGTTAACCAAAAGATCTTTCTCTACAACCTACTTAAGAGTGCGCTTTGGTCTTCCTCTACCCTTTCTAAGATGATTTCATGCTGTTTGATTCACCCTCCTTACTAGTGTCTCCAATTGCATTCTTTGCATATGTTTAAACCACCCAAACGATTATCCACCATTTTTCCATAGTAGCTATTACACAAATTTACCCACGAATTTCATCATTATAAACAATGTCCTTTCTTGTATGGCTACACATTAATTTCAACATATTCATTTTAGGGACTCCTATTTTATGCTCATATTATATCTTTAAAGACCAACATTTACCACACATTATATATATATATGCTTTAAAAAAATAATTAATGATTTAACATGGTAAAAAGTAAATAAGATTTTATATTAAAAAATCTCATATCTAATGTTGGACGGGGATATAATTAATGTATCTTTCTTATAAACCTGTTAGATCCCTGGGCGATACTGGTTTATAAATTAAATTGTCAATTAATTATTGACAATCAGGTCAAAAAAAAAAATTAATTATTGACAATCATTCAATGATTATAGCCTCCTTGTAATGCCTAACCTTCTCCAATCATTCAAAGTAGAGTTTGATTTCTCTGCTTCTTCCTCCCACATTTACTCATTACACTTCATGAAACCTTTTAAATTTTTTGATATTAATAGTAATTAATATAAAACCAAAGCTAAATGGTGGTGCTGAGAAAAATAAGGGGTATATGTGTAAAACAGAAGATTTCTTCCAGAACAGTTTGGTAGCTTCTACGAGGGTAATGTGGTAATAGCAATGCACTCAGTTTGAGGCTTTGCGTCGCTCGTCGGCGTTGATATTTTGGGAGATGCCCTTGCCTGATTGGCCCCGTGTTACGGACCACCTAATCAGGAGGCGACACGTGGGTGGCAGTGAAGAAACACACGAAGCAGCAACGTTGTTCACAAACGAGCCTTTCCTTGGAGGCTGGATCACAAGTCATCCTCGGTTTTACCATATTACCCTCCGCATCCGTCAAACCTTCCACTCCCATTGCCAACCCCGCAAGGAAGGGACCAACTAAGTTTTTAGTTCAGCATGTGACCATTCTTATAGTATTTCTAACCATCAGCCTAATTTAAATATAGACCATAAAATTAATTGAAAATGTCAATTAGCCCCGTTGTCATTGGGGACTTTGCTCCTTATCTACTCATAATTAACATGTGATAATTATGATTTCATTGGGTTTACCGGTTTACCCCCATAATTAACTTTATTTGGTTTTGACTTTTCGAGTTTTATCTCATTTTAAATATGGATCTTATAATATAATAAAAATATTGATGATTAGAATCACCAGTTTTAAATTTGATAGGTAAAAAAAAGTGTGGAAAAACCACCGATCAATTTATGTAAGTTAAAGAGTCACAAAGCTTTAGGACCACATGCTTAAAATAAGTAAGAGTTTTGAAGGATAATTAAAGTACTGACATCAGCTTGAATTGATAGCAACGGGCCAGACCATCTTATATAGTTGTTTCTCCAATGCTTCTTTAAATGCAGAGAGATAAGTCCCACTCCTTGATCTTTTCATGTCACGTTCTCCAGTATTATATGTTTTTGCATTGTTTGGCTGCACCAATAGAGAAACAGAGATTAGGTTAATTAGAAGCATGTACATGGGAGTTAGTTGAATAAATTGAGCTTTTCCTTCCGGAGAACGGAAGGGAGAACAAATCCTTTTAAATTGAATTTCAAAAAATTAGAGAAATAAGGTTAGAGGCTTTTAATTAAATGTTTATACACTTTTATCTTATTTATCCGTTTTATTAAAATCTAATTCTGAGAACATGATGTAAAAATATTTTTACCTTTTATAAAGTAAATACGTAAAAGAGATTATTTAAAAAATAATGACGATTTAACATTCTAAAAAGGTCACAACATACTTCTTTAATTTGTAAATAAATATAAAAAATTTGGATGTTTCTGACGCTCGTACCCCCAACTTTCACTGGGTGCTTGCCACGTGTCCCATCCCATTGTTTCTCCACCACAATTTATCTGTCCCCACACTGACACGCCACGTGCCCCCTTCACTTCTTCAATTTAATTCATTACATTTTTTGAAGAAAAAAAACTGCTAATGATTTTATAAAAATCTTCACACTAAATTTTTAAAGAAATTAGTTTTAAATCTAAAGTGTCATGGGAACGTTTTTTATGACTAATGGGATAACCCGCCGTAGTTTTGGATTAACTCTGTAAAAGTGATTTCTATGTCAACTATATGTATTTGATAATCTAAAATTATGACAAAAACTAATTAATGTAATATTATTTGTTTTTGAATTTTTAGTAAATACATCAGTTTAACATGAATTTGTTTAAATCATATATTGAAAAGTGAATTTGAATGTCTCAAATTGGAAGAAAGGGTAGAAACTCGGAAATTCAACTTTAACTTGACTCTACCAAAAATCCTTAATAGTGGTACAAGATGTATGTTTTGTGATATACCAAGTTCAACGTTGGATCTCCAGCTCAGGCTCTATACCCACCATCTATGTTTCTGAAAAAAAAAAAAATTTAACCTCTCTTTTGATTAAAAAGTCATTTAGCTCCAACCTCCCACCAAACATGTAGTGGCTCTTACGAACTCATTTCAGTTTCGAAACTTCGCTTAAATCTGAACGTCATATCAAACATAAGCACTTAGAATTATGATCTCAAATAACATGTAGGTACTGTTTGTAATTTGAATGCGCGAGCCCCGACAGCAAAATTGTATCCACCTCACAGCCATTTCAGTAGTGGATAATTAATTAATCTGGACGATCAATAATTAACAAAAATAAGGTTATTATTATATTCAGCATGCTTACGAATCACAATAATGCGATCTTTCTCAGTACAAAAACTGAGAACTACGTACTATAACTGCACTGCTTGCTCAAGCAATGGGCAGTACATGATGAAAAGTAATATATTGAATGATATTGTGTGGGAAGATGTTAATTGAAAATGATTATGAAGCCGTTGTGCATATCTACATCAATAATTTAATTGGGTAGGTATGATGTCACAGCAAGCTTGGAAGACCCCAATTGGGTTTGGCCATGCCTGGAAGATGGAAGCTTCTATCAGATATGATCAGACCCATTACTCAATTTTATTTTTTATTTTTTCCCATCACAATTGACAAAAAGAAAAGAAAAGCACATGGTTTTGATAAGGAGGACTGGCATATGTAATTAAGTTATTGAATTGGCGGAGATTATTGAATATTGTTGAATAGGATCAAATCTTTTTGTTAATAAGTGGTGATGAAGCAGGTTATATATTGACACCAGAATAACATAGAAGGCATACTGAATGGATCGGATAGACATCAAGGTTTGATTATTTGTCCAATGTTGCCATCCCATATGTTTCATTCAATTAAGAAATCAATCAGCATTTAATTCTCTAACTGTGAATTGAAGGTCAAGAAAGAGATCATTCCCTTGATCATCATGACCTTACAAGTACGTGATGACTGTCTCATTTGCTCCTCAACAAAGCCATTGAGTTTTATAGCATCACTCATTCTCTTCACCTTTCTCTCTTGTGCAGTGTCGTATTACGGTACGCTTTCTCCCCGCTCCTCTAAGCTTCATGATAGCAAGTGAGTGTGAAGAAGAAGGCTGAGGCTGGAGATATTTGATTGTGTCAAAAAATATCACCAACTACATCAAGATATTTTTATAAGAATTGAATTGTGGGAACTTGTATACCCACTCATAAAACTCAGGCATGCCATCACTCATAATTAACAAACAAATAGTATGGTCTGTCGCAAACTTTTTATTGAAATTGATGGAAATGAAATCTCATGTATCTTTTTCCCCTGCAATTCATATACTGGCAGGCAGCTATCTACAGGGTGTGTTGTGTGTGTGAGGAAGAAAGTGAAAAAGGAAAAATGCATTGACACCACGTAATAGGAAAATTTTTGGATTAAACTGATAAGAATCAAAGACAACAAAGGAGAAGAGAAGATTAGGTTTTCGTTGCTGCATAAAATTTACTGGACTAGATAAGGTAACACACAATGCACTCTTACTCGGCTCATATATTGAAAACAATCCTGTTCCAAGCCTTGTCTGCATCCTCTTCTTAAAACTTAGGTTTTACCTTAAAACCTACATTTTATTCAAGCACACAAAAATTTCAAAAAAACTATTTTGGTTATAAAACCTCGGTTTGAAACCTGGGTTTTGAAACCTATGTTTTCTCTTTCTTCTTTCCTACTTTTTTCTTCTTTCTCTTTTCTTTTTCCTACTTTTTTCCTTCGTTCTCTTTCCTCTTTACTACCTTTTCTTTCTTTCTATTTCCTCTCTCATACTTTTCTTTCTTCTCTTTCCTATCTCCTACTTTTCATTCTTTCTCTTTCCTCTTTCCTACCAATTTTTTTGCCTCGAAATCTGTAAAAGCTAATAACTTCCCAAACATAAATCACTTTTCAAAACCTAGTTTTTGCCTCGGAATCTGTAAAAGCTATTTTCCAAAGTCTATTCTCCAAAACCTAGATTTTACCTCAGAATCTGTAAAAGCTATTTTTAAAATTACTTCTAGACAAGCCCTCAATTTATATTACCAATAGATATTTGTGCTTGGAAATTTCCGATCGAGCAACCGGAGAGAGTAAGTCCATCAAGCCCCATCTTATTGGAAATGGCAGTAAAGTTTGATACAAGGATAAGATAGGTATTATGGTTATTGAAGCCATCCCACGAGAAAGTTTCGAATCCCTTGACAACTCAGAATCGATAGAGCATATAGAAAAAAAAAATCCATGGATCCCAACATGGCTGGGCAGAAGAGACAAGCCAATCAATCTCATAAAAAAAAAAAATCCTAAGCCACTTTTAGGTTCCAACAAAAACTTCCACGGAGAAATTGACACCTTGTAGAATGATTGACGTACAAGTTGCATCAATCATAAGGATGAAACCAGAGATCAGGTTGCTACTTGAAACTTGAGCCACTCTCATCATCGTAGCTTTTAGTTCAATAATTAGCACATCAGAAGCCATTATAATGAATTCAAACCAAGTTTACTTACCTTCACGGTTTATCGAGAACTTTCAATGGGAGTCAACAAAACCTATAGCTTTAGGCATCCATAGCTCTTCCTCTGCTTTCACTTTCACCCAGAAAGATTAATCTTCTTCAGGGTCCATTGAAACTATTTCCCCTGTCCCATCCATGTGTCCTTGAACAAAATGCACTCCCATTCGGGTCCAGATTCACCAACGACCCCACCTCCATCAATGATTTGTGCCCATTTCTTGGACAATTCCGGTGAAGAGTCATCGGACTGTGCGTTGGCGATTGGTTGTGGGTTTCTATTTCGTAAGGATGTCGAATCTAGCATTGGATTTGGAAGTGATGGATTGATGATTGAGGGATCTATGAGCTGCGAAGCTTCTTAGGTATTTTGGAGGATTTGTCTCATAAACCAATTCAAGAGCAATTCAGAAAACCCTAAACATTTTAAAAAGCAATACTAACTCCTTTTATAAATATAAAATAGTGCAATCTACATTAGATTTTATGTCAAGCACCGTGTTTGCAATTAAAAACAGAGCTGTTTATGTAAGCCATTCTTTTTCCCCAGCCTTCCTCTGCATCTGAATATACTCACGGAGGTAAATTTCTGCTTCAACTTCCCTCTACATCCTCTTACAATGGCTTATATGCCAAAATTTAATCACTTCCTTAATTTTGGAGAATACTGAACTTTAGTTTTTTGCTCACTAGTATATCATGCAATCATTTATTTTTATCATTAATTCTTGCAATGACAAGTGTATAATTTATTATCATGTACATTTTTTATATTTGAGTGTGGTTGCTCTTAAATTCTTTAAGTGAGTCCATTATCTGGATATTATGGCATTTGTATTTTATACAGTGCAAGGAAAAAAAAAGATTCCAAACATTGTCGCCCATCTTATAATGAAGAAAATTTGGTCATCTGTTTATCCATTTTTTGTCTTTGCCTTGAAAATCAAGCGTGCACATATCACAAGGAACATCAACCTCCACCTACCACTTACAAGAAAACGACTTCAAAATGCTTACAACACTAACTCTACTGAATGGCGAAAGATTAAACCTACATATTTGTGCTGCAACAGAAGTCTCAGAGATCCAATTGAATCAGATAGATCTTATAATGAAGAACCAACCAAGGCTACGTAAGAACCCTAAAGAAGAGAGAGATTAGTAGAACCAATAGAACATGATGGAATATGAAATGCAAGCAGCAGACAACAGAAGAAGACGGCTAAAACCAGCACGAAGCAGGTATATTGGTTTGAACTTTTGAAATATCAGGATGCAAAGAAAAGGACATCTAACTAACATGACTTTTTATGACGAGCAGGATTTTCACTGGACGCAATTATAGTACAGACAGATAAAAAACCTCACCTAACAACACAGAAAAGAAAAAAGTAATAACTTCTGCCAGCGTTCCTTGTTTTCCTTCCTAACCCTTCCCAGTCAAATGCATGTGTTATTTAACCTTCCTTGGAACCTCAGGATTCTGAGACCAGAAGAGTATTGTGTGATCAAGATCAAGATCGAAGCAGATGGGTAAGGTTGAGAGAATCGTCCACCTTGTGTTGAGGTTCTTGGCCTTTGGAGCAACTCTTTCATCGGTCATTGTGATGGTTACTAGCCACGAGAGGCTTGGCTTTTTCCCTTTCTATTATGATGCAAAGTATACTAACACGCCCGCCTTCAAGTAAGTGTTAATTTTTTTTTGTTTGCAGAATTAATGAGTCTGTTTTTTTTGTTTGCTTGGGACATGAAGCTGATTGTGGAAAAGCTTGCTTCCAGGTACTTTGTGATTGCAAACTCTGTAGTGACTGTGTATGGATTCTTCGTCATATTTCTTCCACCCAAGAGTTTGCTCTGGCGCTTCGTGGTTGCTTTGGATTTGGTAATTTCTCCTCTCAAACTCTCTTCTCCTCTCTCTGCCACTACACTAGTCCTTAATATGCATGCATTTATTCAGCCAAGAGTCTTATCAAGTAGAATCTACAGACCTGTAAACCAAGATTCGACATCAAAAGGAGTTTCTGAACAAACGAAACCTTACACACACGCGCGCACAGTTATGCATACACTCTAATATGTAAATGTGAGAAAGATAGTTTCCTTTTCTGTTACATCACAAGGGTCTTACCCATTTAATTGAACTCTGTTTTGTGTGATCCCCACCCCCTACCTGAGTTAGCCCAGATGGCTAGAAAGATTGATTTCGCCAACATACCAATGAGTATGAATGGAAGTCATGGCCACACATTTGGGCCTACTGATGTAAAGGCAACCCCAATTATTAAGCCTATTGAATCAAATAATGGGCCTAAGTTTGACCCATTTATCCAGCCCTAGGTTGTATGTTCAGGAGAGATTAGGGTGGCATGGTCAGTTTGAGTTGACAAGTGAGAGAAAAATGGGCAAATAATGCAGAGAAGTGTCAATAGGATCATGGGAGTTACCTTGCAAGTAGGAAACCGCATTGCACTTGTAATCTTGGGCCGTTGGTGATTGGCCCTTTAATTTTTGATTAATACAGAAAAGTGAGTGATGGATTTTGTTCACTGTGTCTGTGTGTGTGGAGCAGGTATTCACTATGTTGCTGATATCAAGCGAATCAGCAGCAGTGGCAATAGCTTATGTGGGGAAGAAAGGGAATAGCTATGCAGGGTGGCTACCAATATGTGGTCAAGTCAAAAATTACTGTGACCATGTCGCCGGAGCTCTGATAGCCGGTTTAGCAGCCGTCATCATATACGTGGTTCTCGTTATGTACTCCATTCACACCGTCCTAGATCCTCTCCTTCTGACCAAACATGGACGTTGCCCTCATTCTTAGGTTCATTAGCTGTCAGATTTGTTCTTAAGCTATATGCCGTGAGTTTTTGTGCCTTCCCTTGGAATCTTGGTCTCTTTTTTTGACTTTTTAACCCATTCCTTAGATTTGAGGGCACCCTCGTATTTGTGTTTTCCCACTTAGGACGGTCGTCTCGCAAGTATAATTGACAGGTTAAGGTGGAGGCTATGCATGTTTGTTTCATTGATCAGTGATCATTACCATCAATTGTTTCTGAAAGCAATATTAGTCTCTCCCATCAAAATAATATTGATAGCCATATATGACATTTTAAAAACGGATTAATGAATGGAAAATAATAAGAACAGATGATGTTTCATGTCACAGAGAAACGGGATATTATTACATGTGATTCTGTGTTGCATAGACATAGTATAGATACATTAAATGGGGATTTGTTTGGTAAAGTGTAAAGATTATTTTTTTTAAAAACATTCACGGTAACACAGCCATGGGTGGACCTAACTTACGTGGGTTTAGCCGCACCCTCTTACTTCTAAAAATTTAGGTATATATTAATACTATATGATTTATTTTACACAACTCCTTTGCTAATTTTGAACCCACTAAAATTTAGCTAAGATTCTTCTCAAAGCATATTCAGAATAAATCTCACTTATCTTGAATCTACTATTAAAAAATAGTTTACGCCCTTAAGTTATGGTCTTAAATTCGTCACTGCACATACTCGTGGATGTGCTGGCATGAAGTGGAGAAAAGACAACGTTAAAATTACAAAGTTGTTCCAAAAATATTTGCCAACCATATAAAATTAATTAAAAATAAATTTTTACGTAAGTTGAAACAAAATCATTATCATATACTTATTTCGAATTGTGTAAAATAACTTGAAAATGCATAATCCAAACACTTACTACTCGTTCGGTACGTATAATTCATTTTGATGGATATGAAAATGGATATGGATATGAAAATGGAAATACATATGGAAATCCAGTTTAAGGTATGCTTGGTATGTCATGGAAATGAGGTATGGATTTTATATAAAAAGACCTAAAAACCCTTCAAAATTAAAAAAATCTTTTTTATCTATTTAAAATAAATTCATTGCATTTTTATCCAATTTCATAGATTTTTGTTCAATTCCACACATTACTTCATAAAATTGATTTGCATGTATTTTGATTGAATTAGGTTCCACATGGAAACCAATTCTATGGTACCAAACAAGCTTTATCATGAAAATGATTTCCATTTCTATATCCATCCACCCCAATTCCATAATACCAAGCAAGCCATTAGTAACAACAACGCTTAGGTGTGAATCAATGATAGAAACGAGTCAAATGATGTAAAAACAATGAAGTAATGACACACGGCCCCAACGAGTAAAATGCGTTTTCTTTTTGCCACCAAAGAAATATTACACTGTTACGCCTCATTTGGTTAACAGAAATTATAATAATAAAATAGAACTGAATAATAGTAACCGTTAATCAATTCGATATGATGTTGAGGATCTTACAAATTAAAAATATAATTTAAATATTTAATTATGCAAGTTGATGCTTTAAAAGCAAATTAGTGGTTTAGAATATAACAAAGCAGACAAATTATAAATTATAAATTGGCGATAATTAGTCTGAAGCTGATGTAACACATACCAACCTCTTCGCGGTTTATTTTATTTCCAGCGAAGCCTCTGTGATTTACTAGAAACCATAATAATATAATAATCCTATTTAATTCTTTTTCCATATTGCTTAGTGTCCTGTTCCGCATCCAATCATTGATACGTATATAAAATATAAAATTTGGATAATTAAAGCTCTACGTGGTTTTCTCAAATTTACTATTAACTATAAACTTGTACATATTGTCCATCCAAAAGATGTGATTGATTTTTAACAATTCAAGTGTCATTTTTTTTCTTTTTAATTGATCCATAACTTGGTAGTTTCTTTTAGCTACATGGGATAAGATGTTTATTTTTTTGTTACGTATAATAAAACAATTTACCATGTTGCAAGGATTAATAGTTTTATATGTTACTTTAAATCTAACCCTGTTAGTGATATGATTCAATTGATCGAGCCAATGAATCGGATTCAATTCTCCCAACCCACCACGATTATTTCCACATGTCTCCCAATTGTTGCACCATATTTTATGTAAAATAACAATTTTAAGGATCAAGTAAGTTCGTTTAGAGACATGCATTAACCCTTTTTTAATGTAAAAAAACAATATCAAGGATCAAATAAGCCACAAACGAGTGTTCCCGAAAAAAACAAATCACAAAGTAACGTGTCCTCACAGCATGGGTTCATGTTTGAGGACAAGATGATATTCACTCATATCTTACAACATGGAAGCCAACAAAAGTGGATTCTATGTTTGGTTTTTTGAGCATGTTAAACTATCATTAGCTCCACTGAACTAAACTTTAATAACAATCACTCTAATTTACGTTCCTAAAACTACATTCTCAATCTGCAGACTGACTTGTAGAATGTTACTAAATATCAAATATTAGTTGGGATATAAGTTCGTTTTTCATCAGTCATCATCTTGACTTGCAAATGTAGAATCCAAACATAAAAACGTGGGACTCATGTCTACTTGTTACAGTGAGAAGCTTATTAATTATAAATTTGTATGCATTCTTTTATAGATTTTTTTTTTTGGAACTGTAAACCTACCATATCTTTTATAAACTCTTCAGGCCAGTCCATTCAATCCTAAATGTGCTGCAAATGATATTCTATGTTTACGGTTGAAGGAAGAATTATAATGAAGAAATTGACATTGGTTAAATCAATTTTTTTATATAATTCGAACCCGTTTGGTAAAAAACTACTTTTACATAAGTTGAGACAAATATGTGGAGGAGATTATCTCGTTTTATGAAAAATACTGTTGAATATGCGTTTAAACTCTGTAAACGCCGTATCAAATAGGCACAATATCTTAATTTCTCCTATCATATGCAATTATTTGGTAGGTGAATGGAAAATGATATAATAGACATAAATTTAAAATTAGTTTTGTTCATATGGACAAACCATCATCACAAATCAACCTGATAATACAAAATTTATTTAAATATTGCATAATTGAACTGTGCAGTTCAAGCATGTGGGGAAAAAATTAATCTCAACGGCACCAAACCAAGGGCTACCTCATATCGGGACATGGTCGGTTCTCATCCTTATCTTTCTCTCCAAACCAAAGCGTTGTCTGTATAAAAATGATTTCTTTTTCTAATTTCTTTTCATCTGACTTTTCATAGATCATAAATAGATGCGAAACGTGGTTTTGCACACAAGCCCAAAGGCCGAAGCACTAAGCAATAACATTCCCCCTCTCGATTACCCAGATTTCTTACCCCAAAGGATCGGTCTTTCAATTGAAGGATCTCTTCTGCATCGCGGAGCTAGCTATGGCGTCTGGTCGCGGTAACTCCGCCTCCAAAGGGTTTGATTTTGCATCTGATGACATCCTCTGCTCATACGAGGACTATGGCACCCAGGATTCTTCTAATGGCAATCACAGCAATCCAGTCATGGACACCAATTCTACCAAGGTTTGTACCGATGGGCTTTCTTGGTCGATTTAGGGGTTGACTTTTGTTATCTTTCTACCTCGGGGGAATTTCCGGATTTGGCTGCGATGCTTTACTAGGAACAAGTGATTAGGGTTTAGGAAATTCGATATTCTTTAAACGAATAATTTGGTGGTCACGGAAGCAAGTTATTTGATATCGTTCTCTTTCTTGTATTTTCTCTCTTCCCTGTCGTTGATAGATTCTTCCGAATTTGATTCGTCAATCTTTACTCTTATGCTGATTATTGGGCTGTATGGGTTTCTTGGAATATGTACAAATGGCAGAAATTTGAAACGAGTTAGGGTTTTTATAGTCTGGTTTTGTCAGACTGGACGTCCATTTTTTTTTTTATGGTGTGGAAAAGAGAAGGCCAGCATACCTAATTAACGCTGCATTTTTTGCGATGAATCTGCATGATGACTTAAAATCCATTATCTATTTGTCTTTGCACCATATTCAGGGTCATTATGCTCTGAAGATCCATTTAGCTGACTAGCTTCGCCAGGGCAATTGTCGGCATGCTTATTCCCTAGAGCTATAAACTCTATGTAGTAAGTTAGCTTCTTTGGGCATAATACTAGGAAGCACTTACTCGTGGAACCCCCCCCCCCCCGGGGTGTATTTGCCTCCCCATTTATTGTTGTGTGATGCATATCCGACAGTGATATGCCTAAATAAGTGTCCTTGGTGTATTGAGCCAAGACAGAAGAACAGAAGTTAAAGTCTTGCGGCAGTCACTGAAAGTATACAAATATAACTGAGATATGGCTCCTGGCTTTACACAATATAACTTGGATTGAAAATTCACTTTTAGGTCTGTTGGGAGTTGGTTGAAAATTCTGTTGCACCCCTAACCAGAATCTGCAAGTCAATTCGGATTTCCATCCGGGTTGTATTTCGACCTTTTTTTTGTACTTCCAACTTCTATTTTTGTTTCGACATTGATTTCCATTTTATTTGAGTTTCTCTTTTCCCTGTTCTCCCCCTTGCTATTGCATTAGTCACTTGTTAATTTACCTCAACCAATGAAGATGTTTGGATGTATTCTTTGCATCTGTTGGGACTCCATAGGGGCTCTCATATTCGTCAATAGCCTATTTTTTGGACCAAGAAACACCATGATGTTACTAAGGCTCATTGTATTGAAATGATTTTTTTATAGTGGATAACATGTTCTCTACCTCACCTAGAAATGTTTTTCTGGTTTTAATATGTAAATTTTGGCCATTCTTACGCTTTCCGATTTTCACGTGCATGTGTGTGGTTTGAGGATTTTGCATCAAATTTACCTTGTACAAACTATTCAGTAATTTTAAATTGAGCCCTTGAAATCTTGTTTCAGCCGGATTTTCACAAAACAAGGATGACAAGGACATCAATGTTTCCTGCTACTGCCTATAGCCCGCCAGAGGATTCTTTAAGTCAAGATGTGATTGCCACAGTAGAGAAGAGCATGAAAAAATATGCTGACAATCTCATGCGGTTTCTTGAGGGAATTAGTTCAAGGCTATCTCAGTTGGAGTTATATTGCTACAATCTCGACAAATCAATTG
>JANTPZ010078669.1:1138-22257 GCA_025593235.1 Vachellia pachyceras | reverse complement strand
CTCTAGCTTCCAATGCAATTCAATCTCTAGCTACCATCTCTCAAGTGGCCAAAGCTCATCTCAGCAAAATCAATAAGCTTGCCAATTAATCAAACTCAAACTTATGGCAATAGCTAGTTTAAGTGAGCAAAGTTACAAATATCATCCAATTTTACATGAGGTTTCAGTTTGGTTAAAAAGCTGAATAAGGAGCATTATTTTCGAGCAAGACTCTTTAGTTTTTTTATTTTTAATTATTAACTTGAACTGAATGTCTAGTTGATGAGTTGAAAGTCACAAGAGCAATTTCTAATGATGATGATGATGATGATGATATTTCAAAAAAAATACTTATATAATCCAAGAGCATCGTGTCATTATTTGAGTTATTTCTAATGAAAACATAACAATCTAGATAATTTTAATCATAGTTGGTTGATGTATCATCCGAAACAATTCACATTTGGTTGATGTATCATTTGAATCGATTCACTTTTTATTTTGTTTTTGAGAAAAATGAACCTTTTAATTTGAAAAGGAAACATAAAGAGGTTCACTTTTCTTTAAAACAGAATAAAATGTGAATTATCTCATATGAGCCATCAGCCAAACTGATATTAAAATGATTTGAATTGTTGTGCTTTGATTTGGTATAGTTTAGATGGTGTGATACTCTTGCAGTATATACATATTTTTCTTTTTCTTTGTTTCCATGTAAGATGACTGGAAAATGACTTAGCATGAGCTATGGATGACAGTAACAAAATTATAAATGATGAAAAGTTTAGAAGCTAGATCTTAAGCAAGTGAGTGAGAGTGAGAAAAAAAATGGAATGATCAAAAGATTAATTTTCATTACAATAAAAAAATAAAGAAAACTGAACTAATATAAACCGAATTTAATTTTTTTATCAGATTCCATTATAAAATACAAACATTATACTATATTTTGATCTTTAATATAAGATTCAGTTGACTTTTTATAGAGATTAAAAGGTTAAATAAATTACTTCATTATAACACATAAATTACTTATGTGTTTTCATACACCATTTTTCCTTCAAACTTATACCTAGTGATGGCGTATAAGAGGATTTTCATACACCATTTTTTAGGGAAAAAAATAACACATACATTTTTTTTTATAAATACCTAAGTTGACCAGACGTACAAGATAAAAACCTACGTACAAGTTGACCAGACGTACAATTGATTTCGATCATTCTAAACATAACTATGATTGATATTTAGAATAAGCTACCCTACCAATAATTGAAGTTATGATTATCCTAAACAATTGTGAAAATAATCAAATAATAGTGACATATTATGTATAAATTTTAATATTATCTTAATATTGCATTAAATTTGGGGGTGAGTTTGATTAGGCACACCAGGACCATCATCTTACAAAGAGAAGTTCATAAAGTTGGACATGGGATCAAATAAACTGAGATGGTAGAAGGAGGACATTTAAAAATAGGTTTAATTATGTTCACTACCAGAAAAAATGTCATTTAGCGACGGAAAAATCTGTCGATAAATGGTTATATTCCATCAGAAAATTTTCATTTAGCGATGGATTTTTCGTCCATTGCTAAATGATATTTTTCTGGTAGTGGTTTAGAGTTCGCTTGCATGTAATGGAGAAAGTAGAAGAAGAAACAAGCATAACCGAATCAACAATTGATGAGTATCAATTCAGGCAAGGTGCTCCACTAAAGCTTCATTCCATTGTTTCAAGTTCTACTATTCAAGTTCTTGCAAATGATAAACTATCACTCCTCTCTCTCTCCCCCCCCCCCCCCCAAAACCCAAAGAAGGACTGCAAAATTAAATGTTAAAAAGGAAAGTAAGATGGACCTAACAAGTTTCCTTGGAGATAATTACAACAATATGCTTCCAAAATACTTGCCATCCTTGCTGTGCTGATGGGGCCAACTATGATTGCTGCTAAAAGGCATCTAGTTGTCTACGCACATGAGCGTGGTCTGTACAATAATTCTTCAGCTCTATTCTATTTAGATAAAAAGATTTGAAGCTGTTTTTAACTCTACTTTAAAATTTAATTTAATGAGTTAGTAATTTATTTCTATTTAATATGATTTATGGTTCTCAATATGAAAGTATGTTGACTTGTTTTTCATGGAGTTTAAGAAAGCTAATTAATCGAAATATTTATTATCATATTTTTTAAATTAATTTTTCTAACTTATAACTTTGATACAATAATATAATAATACACATAAACATATCAAAATATATGTTATAATTAATTTAACTTCTTTAAATCTCCTAGAAAAGTTAATTAGCGCTTATATTAAGAACTAGATGCAGCATACATTATATCCCATAATATCAAACTTAACATAATAATAATAATAATAAATGAAGTGTAAACTTGTACATTCATATAAAAAAATTCAATTATGACTTACAACTAAGATAAAAAAATTTCCTTCTCTCTATACGTAGACTTTATAAATAGGGTAATATTGCGCAATAATAGATATTGGTTTTTTTATTAAAAAAGGATAGGCCATTGAAAAAGTTGAGAGCTAATCTTATGAATAAAAGTTGAAATCTTGTGGATGGTTGAAATTAATCAATTATATATCCTGAATTATCTTATGTAAAATTCTTTCAGTCTCACTACATCCACACATTTCTTCACAAAAAAAAACATAAAAAAACCAGAGAGAGAAGAAAAATCAAATGAAGCTGAGGGCAGAAGATAGATTTCGTATATCAAAGGGAATCATTGTGATCACAAGTATTCTAAAGCCAGAGATATACATATTTGTCCCCACATACATACATACATGA
Organism: Vachellia pachyceras; assembly: GCA_025593235.1. Classification (NCBI taxonomy): domain Eukaryota; kingdom Viridiplantae; phylum Streptophyta; class Magnoliopsida; order Fabales; family Fabaceae; genus Vachellia; species Vachellia pachyceras. The sequence continues at coordinate 19,452 of JANTPZ010078669.1, read as the reverse complement.
CATATCACTGTTGTGAACCATATGAACCACACAACTCATGACCAGAAAGCAAACTCAATATAAAGGAACACAATAATTCATAATTCTGAAGACTGTGCTTTTAGAAAGTCACAAGAGATGGCTGCAGGACATCTTGAGCATGAGCTAGAGTTAGGCGTGCCGGCCACCGACGCGTGGGACCTCATCGGCACGCTTCGATACGGAGAGCTCGTTGAGAAAGAGATGCCAAGTCTGTTTCAGAAGGTGGAGCTTGTTGAAGGTGATGGAGGAGTTGGAACTGTAATCAAATTAACATTTGTACCTGGTAATTCAATATATATATATATATATATCTCTCTATATATATATATAATAAGTTCATGTTAATGGGTTTATCTTTCCTTGCTGTTTAATTTATAACACACATGCATGCACCATTGTGCTGTTGTTTTATTGGCCCATCTGAATTTACCATGGTTTTTTAACTGAGAAAAAAATATATGTATTATGCAGGGGTACATTTGGGACAAGTTTTATACACAGAATGTTATCATATAAGATTTCATTTTAAATAATAAATGTATTTGATCCAATGACCAGTACAAAAAAAGGTTATTTTTTTAAAATTTATTAACAATGTATTTCAAAACCAGTTTTGAAATTGGTTTAGATAAGAGCAGTTGGACAACCAATTTAAAAAGTTAAAAATTGTATATATCATATATATATATATATATCAAACAGCAACAATGATTTCAATGGCTTTGGTGTGAAAATAAATAGGTACACTGGGCCCAACTTTTTATAAAGAGAAGTTCACAAAGATAGACAATGAGAATCGAATGAGGGAAACTGAAGTCATCGAAGGAGGATATTTAGAATTAGGGTTTACCCTATTCAGAGTTCGCTTGCAGGTAATAGAGAAAGGTGAAGATTCAAGCATTGTGAGATCAACTGTGGAATATGAACTCAAGCAAGAGGCCTCAGAGAATGGCTCTATCACTTCCAATGCCATTCAAGCTCTTGCCAACATTGCTCAAGTTGCCAAACTCCATCTCAACAAAAACAAACAAGCAAATAATTAAGCAAAATAATTAGTTCTTTGTGTGTATTTTGGAAAAACTTCCCTTTAATTTATCTGGTAATGTTTGATTCCTAATAATCACTCTATTTTATTAGCATTTATATATATATATATATATATATCTATGGATGGATATTCAATGTACCGAAATATTCATATGAAATTTTTGTGTGCATGAGTTTTTGTGGCTCATATTTGATTTGATTTGAATTCAGCTTGGCATTTAGTTAAGTTAAAAGCGTGACATATTCTAGCTAATTAAATGTGATGTGATATTTTTACCAACAATAATTAATCCTATTCAAGCAGTGAATAATTTTGCATACGTATAAGAATATCTGGCCCATATTTTCAAAACAATTTCATAATTGTTAAATACTTTTAATAATATTATTAGTTTTTTTTTAAAAAAACTCAATTTGTAGAAATCATTGCAATTTATTTTTGTAAACAATTAATGCAATAAGTTTGAAAATAAGTTACCCAAGAGTAACAATCTTAGGGAGAGTATTATTAAAAAAAAAGTTAGGGAGAGGCATATTTGTGACCACACAAACTCCAATTATTGTACCTTATAAGCCATGGCAACAAAAAAAAATTTATTTTACCCTTATAAGATTTCTCTTCATATGATTTCATTGTGAGCATATAAAACCCCACACACACATACACACAACTTAGAACCAACTCATCAAAAGCAACAGCAGCATTATTCATATTTGTTGCGATACAAGAGACTCTCTTGAGAAATTCAACCATGTCTGGTAGTGCTGAGCATGAGCTAGAGCTCGGCGTGCCGGCGAACAAGGCGTGGGATCTCTACGGCACGGTGCGATTTCGAGAATTCGCCGAGCAAGAAATGTCGAATGTGTTTCAAAAAGTGGAGCTTGTTGAAGGTGATGGAGGAGTTGGAACTGTTGTTGAAATAACATTAGCACCTGGTAAATATGTTTCATTTTTAAATCATCATACTTACGAAAAGTTTCTTATATTCATTATATCAACCACGTATGCTATTTTTTACTTACGGATTCACAATTTAAATGATAATATTTCAAAAATAGAACATATGGCTATATGTAATTGAAAAACTTGACATAATAAATATAGGGAACTTGACAGACAGAAGTATTTTTCTTATAAAAAAACTATAGACATACACCTACATATTTGAGTTCTATGCATTTATTAGGAGTATAAGGATTAAAACTCATTATTTCTAGGTTTTGAATAATCTCAGTTTGTTAAAATTTTAATATTTTAAATTTATTTATTTGCCAACATATTTTAAATTGATATTGCATTAACAATCTTCATTTTTAAAAATATAGTAGTGCTATATGTACATAGTTTTCTTCCTAGCAGTCCGTTCTGCTAAGTCCAGTCCAAGATATATCTTTAAAAAAATTTCTTTAATTATATTTTTATAAAATACAGATAAAGGTTAATGTTTTCTTACTATTTCTTAGTTATACACTATTTTACCAAGTATTTAAAAAATAATATTTTATTATTTTGGTATTACTTCAAAATAATATTAAATATGCCAGGCCAGGTCAAGGTACATATTGATTGAAAAAACTTTGATATGTTTAGAGATAGTATCTTACCATCTTTTTTTTAAAAAAAAAAATCCTCTAACCTAGGCAAGGAAAAGCTACTTTAATCAAATGAAAAAAATTAAATATCAATATTTTTCTGCTCTAATTGATAAATATTATTGTGTTAACATTACTGTTGATAATTGATTGCATTATATTGGCTTTGGTGTGAGATTAAATAGGTACACTTGATCTAAGCCCTTATAAAGATAGGTTCACAAAGGTAGACAATGAGAAGAGAATCAAAGAACTAGAGGTAATTGAAGGAGGACCCTTGGAATTAGGGTTTACTATGTTTAGGGTTCGTTTTGAAGTGATAGAGAAAGGTGAAGAATCAAGCATCATCAAAACTACAATTGAGTATCAACTCCAACAAGAAGATCAAGTTGCAGCCAATAATATTAATAATAACAGTAACAATCCCCAACTTGTTTCTGATTTTAATCAAGCTCTTGCCAGCATTGCTCAGGTTGCCAAACTTCATCTTACTGAAAAAGAACAGAACCAGGAAAGCAAGTGTGTATCAATTGATGCACCAAAAATGGATTCTGAACAAACTCAGTTCCAAAAATAATGCCATAAAACTTGGGGAAATAAATCTTTGGTTTTCTTTTTAAATGTCTACTGCATGCAAATGCAATATTAATGGGATGTTTTGTTATTTTTCTTTTAGAAAAGGAGTGGGGTGTGAAAAGTGTTTGTGATGTATGTGATATGAATGCTGTCCTTGAAAATGGATGGATGAGTATTGTTTAATTAAGATTATTGGAGTTAAATTTCCACAGAGCCCTTTGATTATATTAAACCTTAAACACTGTTGAGTGTAGTGCACTTAAGAGAACTCAATCTCAAGGTACTATTAAAACTCACTATCACACTAAATGCAATACAATCCCAATGAATATGGTAAGAACCTCAAATATGATTTGAAATATTATATTAAAATAGAGACAATTTAATTAAATTAAGAATGTTGGTTAAGATAATTATGACATTTTTTTAAACAGATAATCATATTTTTTTTTAATTCTCTCACTTTCTCTTCCGAGAGGGAACATCAACTGAGATAATATAAAAAATGATAAAAGTATAAATAGGTTCAACATTTAAGATCGAGATCAACTTTTTAATTGAGTCATACCTTAACGATTGGAAAAGTACTAAAATAATGTTTTACTTTCAAATGATCTAACCCAACTTGATCATATGAAATGGAAAAGTACACAAAAAGATATCGTTATCAAACACATCGTTTTTCTTAGTGTGTATTTGATATCAACATATATTATGTTTTGGTGGAAATTAACTTAGTAATATTATTATTTATGTTTTGGTGGAAATTAACTTAGGTTCAACAAGAAATAATTAAAGAAGTATCTTATTTTTTTAAAGAAAGAATCAACAAATAGTTCCAAACTGAAGCATGTCCATATATGACGACAAATATATAAATGAGTATAAAGAGCATAAAACTTCAGGCAGATTCACCATATCCACACAATACTTCCCAAGAGGAAACAAAGAAGGACACAGTGATCTTTCATTGCGATCATATGTTTTCTTACCGATTAAATTATGTGATTAGTGCCTGGTAATTAATTAATACATCCGGTCATTAATATAAGAGTGGGTTATCTCATTTGAGAGAGATTAAATAAGCTAATTAAATGATATATTTATCATTTTTAAATTAATTTACTTGAACATTTCAGAATATATGTTATATTTAAATTATTTATTTAACTTTTTTAATCCCTTAAAAAAGTTGTATTTCATTATTCCTTTTTTTATAACAAAGTAATACCCTAATAAATTTAGTTTTGCACATTTGATGATGTTGTTCTTGTGTAATTAATATAATCTTTGATCCCCAAGTTTACCCTCATTTTAGTTTGGGTAAAGGTGCAAGTTTAGAAATCAAGTTATTAGCCAGGAGCACCCAGCATAATTAACTTTTTAAAAGTGCAAATTTAACAATAATCAATTAACAAGGTAGAAAATTTAGCAATGTCATTAACCAGGCCTAACATCTGTTTTAAATAATTAATTAAGGAAGGATGATAAGATATGTAAGGCAATCAGAGGCAAGGATGATAAGTTTCAAGAAATGTGTTGAACAAGTTGGGGGTGTTGACATTGCAATGGGATTGAAATTAGATGTCCCAACTAGATAGAATTAGACACATGCAATGCTTACTAGTGTAATTAGATATCGTCGTGTTTTTACTACCTTGGCCTTTAGCGATTCTAATTTTCATCACTGTCCAACAAATGAAGAGTGGTCTAGAGTAGAGGTAATGTGCTCATTGTTGAAGCCATTTGCAGTAATTACAAATTTTATTTTTGGTTCAACATACCCTACCTCTAACATGTACTTCTCACAAATATCAAAAATTGAGTTGCTCTTGAAAGCACATGTACATCATGATGATCCTATTATTCAAGATATGGCTACGAGAATGCTTGAAAAGTTTGATAAATACTGGAGTGATTATATATAGTATCATTCTTGCAATTGCAAATTATCCTTGATCCTCGCATGAAGCTTGATATCATCCAGTTTACATTTGCAAAACTTGAGCCAGCAAATTGTTCTGAGAGGGTTGAGCACATTAGGAGCAAATTGTATTGTGTTTTTTATGAGTTTAAAGATGTGGGCAAATCTGTACCGTCATCTTCAACTATTCACGGAGATGAAGCAAGTTGTTCCTATGTATCTATTTTGGATAGACCCACACTCATTGCTAATGTCTCCATAGATGATGAATGCAACTACATAGATGCTTTTGATGTAAGTTTTAAATTTCTAAATAGTTTAATGTCATCTTTTAATTTTATTTTCATTGACATTTACTAACTTAACATATGATGTAGAATTATATCACATTTAAGAGTCAAAACACTGCACTAGTGGAAAAGTCTAAGTTCGACTCTTATTTGGAAGAAAGCACACTTGATCCTAGATTATCTGCAAGATTTAATATTTTAGAATATTGGAGGACTAACTCAGCTAGATTTCCTTGTCTTTCCAAGATGGCATGTGATATTTTGAGCATTCCGATTACTACTGTTGCTAGTGAATCAGCTTTTAGCATTGGTTCACGAGTTCTCACTAAGTATTGAAGCTATCTTCTTCCAACTAATGTTCAAGCTCTTATTTGTACTCGCAATTGGCTTCTTGGTTTTCCATGGACTGGTATTTACTTTTTTATCTCATTAACATGATTTTCTTTTTATAAAGTGCAATTGATTTAACACTTAATTTTTATTGTGTGTGGTTGTGGATATGACATTGGCAGATATAGAAGATCTTGAGGAAGAGGAAAAGGGACATTTGACAATTTCATGTAAAGCTTCAAATATTATTATTGAGGATGATTAGATCTTTGTTGTTTATTGAATATCAATTTAGACTTTTTAGCAATTAATCTTAGATTTTGTTGGGATTCTACTTGTAAATTTTAAAGGCATGTTAGTTAATTATTTATTCCATGAAAAGCCATAAACTAAAAAAAGTGGGCTGAAAAAAAAACTGGCCGAAAGAAAAGCTATAAACGAATGGCTCAGCCCAAAAATAACTGGGCTAAAAAAATGTTCTGCTTTTTTTATTTAAATATATATATATATATATGTTGGCCCGCCAACCCACCATATGCGGTGCTGGCTGCATTTCTACAGCCCGCCAACTGGGGCGTGTAGCCAGGCCGCCAACTCATGCGGGCCAGCCCGTAACCCGCGGGCTAGCCCGCATTACCGGTACTACGTCAAAGCAAGCAAAGTGGCACAAGAGTTCGATCAAATCAAAATTACTGTTAAGGGGTTGTTTGAATGTCCGTTTGATGGTTTTTACGGAATTCAAGGCAAAATCTAGGTTTAAGAGAATAATTTTTACAGATTCTGAAGTAAAACCTATGTTTTCAAAGGTGATTGATTATGTTTGAGAAGTTATTGACTTTTATGAAATTCGAAATAAAAAGTAAGAAAGAGAAATAAAAAAATAGGAAATAGAAAATTTATTAGAATAGATAGTGCGATTTGATAAGAAAATAACTTTTTCAAAAACCTAGGTTTCAAACAGAAGTTTTGAATCTAAAATGACTTTTCTAAAAAAAATTTGTACTTGAACAAAATATAGGTTTTAGGTCAAAATCTTTTGTAACTGAGATCCAAACATACTCTAAATTTTATATCAAAATCAAAATAACAATAGATAAATTTAAGAGATCAAATATTGTATTATATCTTATATTTAACAAAAAAAAAAATATTTTTCATTAGACTTACATTTGCAAATCTCATACATGTTCATACACAAACTCGCAACTTAAAAAAAAATTGTAAAATAATCTTCATGAAAAACTCACCAATTGCCTTTTGTTTTTATTGAAGGAGAATTAAAAGCATCTCTTCACAAATCCTAACCGTTCAAGCCTCTTATGACGCTCATTTGGTTCAGATGCCCAAACTTCCTCCAAATAAACAATACAATATTCCATTTGTAAGCTTTTGATATTTTCGTAATTGGATAAGTTACAATAACAACAAAATCTTATCTCACTGAATGAGGTAGACCACATGTATCACACAACATCATTATACTCTATCTTAAATCAGAATTCTAGATAAATTATTAACCAAAAAATCTCTTTATAACCTTGGTAAAAGTGTGGTTCGATCTCCATGGTATAATTGGATTAATTATTTGGAAAAAGTTGACTCTCCCCGAACAATGTTAAGAATTCAAATATTGAGAATGTCGGACAAAAAAGACAGACAGGAAAAGCTGCCTCTATTTAGAACTGAAGAAAAAATTAAAATACTGGAATCCAGATTACGCATTTCATCTAACAGGTTAGTGTTATATATATATATATATATATATATTAAAAAAATGCAAAATCAAAGCACAGTAGACCCATTACAAAAAATACAATAGATATTGCATTTAAAAAAAGGCAGAGATAAAATCCCTTCCCTCATTCCCAACACAAAAGGGAAGAGAGATTCCAGGCAGAGCCAGTAGTGGGCTATCTTGAAGTTGCCAAAAAGAACATTAGATATAAATAATGCGACTTGTAATAAATTTGTATTTTATACTGATTATGGATATAGAGATGTCCCAAAGTTATGTCGAATAAGACAATTCTTCCCTGCCATTCTTTATATTGTCAAGTTGTTCAAGATAACAGGCAAAAATAAATGAACAAACCAGAAGGTAAATGATTTTACCCCAACAACGCTAACTTGAGTACACTTTCTCACTGTCTCTTGCTCGACCCCAGAAGTAAAATAATTAAAGATCTCCCGTGAATCAATACTGTTTAGCAAATGAAGCAGAGATGTAAACATACCAAAGAAGCCTACGAAGAAATCTGAACATAGCCTCTTTCCATTTACAAGTCTTAAAGCCTTAACCAAGTAATATACCAACGCGTACACTATCTAGAGGTTAATCATAATAATTCATACTATGCGCCAATAAGGGGTTTCCAACTTCCAAGTGACACGTAAGAAATGAAACATGGAACTTGTATCTAGATATTCATTAGAAATCAGGTGACGTAAAAATACAATCCAACACATCTCTCGTCAAATCTAAATAGGATGGCAAGGGACAATACCAGAAACGAATTAAGAAAAATAATCATCACATTCAATTTACTGCCAACAGGAAGAACCACACCCAAAAAAAGGGTAACTAAGAAGAAAAAACCTACAACCATATTACAAGCTTTGTGAACCTTTCTAAAAGCTATTCCGAGAAGTAAAAATCAGAAGGCAAACAAGTGCAAACAAATTAATATCCAATATACCTGCCTGATACAGGCGATGTTGAAAGTGAGTATTTTGTCTTTCTATTTGTGATTGCTAGAGCCCTTTTTCTTCAGCAGGCTTCCAAACTTTCCAAGTAATGGCTTCTTCTTCTTCTTCAGCTGCTGCTCCTTCGATGGTGAGCTTCCACTATTATCAATGGTCTCTGTTGAAGAGGGTCCATTAATCTGATCAAATCCCTCACCCCCTTCTACTTTTGACTCAACTTCTTCTTCAAAGGACTCAGGCTCTGGTTCTCTCTCTGGTGAGAACTCTTTCTTCTCTATCTTACAGCTCTCCCACATCTTAAACTCAACTTCAACAGAATCATCTTTTTCTTTGTTCTCATCTTCCTTTGATTTTCCATTTGCACGCTCATGTTTGGGGGATTCAGCTTTTTCAGATTTGTCATTCAAGAGAATGCTTGATTCCTCGGAGTTTTGTTTTACTCCCTCCCGCTTGGCTGAAACATCTACCTTGGATATGTCTTCTCCTGCATGCCCATTCTCCTCAAAGAACTCTACTACTTTAGGAAGCAAATCATAATCTTTCTCACTGTCACTGAGATCACCATTTTCCACAGTCTGGTTTCTGGCTGTAGCTTCATCAAGCAACTTAGATAGCTCCTCCACCTTCTTAATAGAAGCAGCTTCACTGATTCGAAGTTCCTCATTTTCTTGTACAATACTCTGCAACTCATTCTCTTTATCCAACAAACTCTCCTTCAATTTCATGCTCTCAGCATTTGCTTCCTTAAGAGCTTCCTGCAGGTGAATCACCTCAGTCTCGACCTCTTTCAGGTTTTCCTTCAGCTGAGCTTCTTCCTCCTTTCTGGCAGAAGCTTCTTCCTGACTTTCCCTGAGTGATTGAACCAAGTTGTTCACTTCTCTTTCCAGAGAAGAGTTGTGTTCCTCAGTTTGCTTTAAGCAGTTGACTAAGTGAACTTCTCTCTGCTCCCACTCAATCTTGGACTCCTCAAAGTCATCTTTAGATTTTCCAATACTGCGTGTAAGAGCATCAATCTCATGCCTTGCCTCATCAAGCATAGACTCATATTTTTCATTAGTAGCTTTTAAGACTGCCTTCAAATCTTCAATCTCGATCTCATCCTTTTCATGATCAGCTTGGCTGACTAACAGTTTCTCTCTCGCTTCTCTGGCTTCTTCAGACAAGTCTTGTAACATGGACTCATATTTTTCATTAGTAGCTTTTAAGACCAATTTCAAATTTTCAATCTGGGTCTCATAGTTTTCATGATCAGCTTGGCTAGTTAACAGCTTTTCTTTGGCTTCTCTGGCTTCAGCAGACACTTCGTGTAATGCAGATGCTAAGCTTTCCATTGCCTTCTTACTCTTTTCTTCTTCCTCTCTAGAATTCTCCAATTCATTAATAAGTTTGTTCTTCTCTTCTAATAGAGTCTGCACACTTGAAGCAGCAAGCTTTTCATTATTTAAAGCCTGCGCTTTCTCTTCCTTCACTGTTTCAAGTTCAGCTTCCAGAAACTCAATCTTCCTGGACATTTCAAGACTTTCTTCCTTGGCCACAAGAAGTCGATGATCTGAATCCTCAAGATCACCTTTTTGCCTGCCAATTGTCATTTCTAACAATCCCACCTTCTCTTTAAGTGTAGCAACCTCAGATTCCGCATCATGCAAAAAATCATTGTTTTCTTCTAACTGTTTCATTACAGATTCCAGCGATTCTGATGCTGATCTCTCCAACTTATTTGCTTCTTCAACTTTCACTTCTAACTGCTCAACCCTTTTCTTCCACTCTTCAAGCACGCTGTGGGCATAAGATTCTGCCATCTTTGCAGCTTCAAGCTCCACATTAAGTTGTTCAATATGAATCTCTTTCTTGGTTAATATTGCCTCATAATCTTTGGCTTTTTCAAGCTCGTGTTTGAGACTTACTATCTCTGTTTTCAGCTCCAATACAATCCTGTTTTCACCAGCCTCTGTTTCAAGCTTTGAATCTAGTAAAGACTTCACACGTGCTAATTCAGCCGAAAGAATTTCAGCTTTCTCTGCTTGAATCTCAGCAATTTTAGTTGCATCATCAGCATGACTCAATGCCTGGTTCTTTGCATCAGTAGTCATGGCAAGTTCTTGCTTAATTTGTTGAAGCTCTTGAGTGGAAGAGAGAAGAGCAGCAACATCTATAGCATGTTGATTCCTCACACTTTCAAGCTCCTTCTGCCATTCTTCTTCTTTCTTATTTACAGCTTCAATTCCTGCTTGTTCCAACTCAACAGCTCGAAATTTCTCGATCTCAGAGTCTTCCTCGGCCCGCTTCTGAGCCACCAATGCCTCTTTGAGTTTTTCATTAGCCTCCTCAGCTACTCTCTGTGCTTCTTTCAACTCATCAATTGCTTTTTCCTTCTCCTTCTCAGCTTGAATCCGCTGTTCCTTTGCTTTCTTTAGATCATCTTGAGCTAGAGTCAACTGGGTCTGCAATTCTGAACCCTTAGAAACTCTTGGAAGTGGCTTCTGGAAATCAATTAATAGAATATATATGCATGTTAGAGCGCACACAACTCCTCTGAAAACTTGTACAATGCATATCGCTAGAATGAGATAGAGAAAGGAAAGTTGGTTGGAAATCTTGGATTGCAGGATAAGAAGCTTAGTGAATTTTAGAAATCTAAAACGTTTCCTTTCCGGAATAACCTTAAGTTTGAGATCCTGCAGAAGAAAAATTACACAATCGACACTTGAGTAAACTTGTACGAACCAGATGTTTCTTGGTTAGACTTGTATGTCACAAGTTAAAAAATTTGATTCGGATATAGAAAAAGGAAAACCAATAGAAAACCCAGCTCAACTTACCTCAGGTGGGGTGCCAAGTTTTTGTGATTTTCGCTCGACAGTGACCTTTGAATTCACAGATCGTGGTGATCGTTCAACAGAAGGGCGTGAATTTTGTAAAGGTGATGGGGAATCAGGTTCTGCTTTGGGTACTCCTTTGCTGAGTTTACTTACTCTTGGTGTTGTAGATGTCTTGTTCGAAGCATGTGTCGCACTCGACGCCTTGTTGGGAGTTTCAGATAAACTAGTTCTAACAAATCCATAATTTTGACAACATATCAATATCAAATTAAATGAAATGTGAGAGACAAGATAAACAAACAAAATGTTCAATTTTTATAATCCTTTTTAATCACATACATGGATCTGATCCCAAGGAAAGCAGCTATGACATATCCTGAAGCCACACTCATCAAAGAACTAAGATACAGAGTAATTAAGAACCAAGGTTTCACCTTTGGGCAAAAATTAAACGTATGAAAACCTGAGACAACCGGAATCAGCAAACATCGAGAACTACCAAAAATAAAACAAACTAAAAGTGACACCCATTTTCTAAAATTTACCCAGATACCTAACAGAAAACCAAAAACATTGAAATCTAAACAGAAAAAACGGAAAGAGATTCAGGGGAAAAACATTGCGAGTGTGAAATTTAGGTTGAAACGGCAAGATAAGTACCACAATCCACAGATCAAAACCATGAATTTACAAATTTAAAGTAAATCCCACACTCTACTTCCGAGCAAAAAAAAAAAAGCAACTTGAAAAGGCCCAAATCAGATCTTACCAGAACACAAGAACCCCCCCCCCCCAAAAAACAACACCGAGCCCCATTTACCTAGATTTCGTAGACATGGCGGAGGCGGCGATGGTAGTAGGCTTCCCAGAAACGAACAGAAGCGAAAAGGGAGAGAGATGCTATTAAGGGAAGAGTCAGTTAGCAGGTTGAGAAAATGCTAACGTACCGACATAGGACGAAGACGGGAGAGAGGGGGAGAGAAACTGAAGTAATATGCAGATCAGAGTAAGTTACAGAGAAATAATTGAAAAGAGAAGGAATAAGAACATGGAGATCAAAGAAGCACAGAGGAATTTACAGAAAGCCAAATAATTTGAGTTGGTTTTCCTGTCTCCAGAGTGGCCACACAAGAGGACTTCGTCCACTCTCTCGCACTCTCACTAAAGAAACTCACTTTTTCTCCTTCTCTCTCTCACCATTTTTTTTTTTCCTCACTCACTGTCAACTCCAACCCCAACTCCAATTTGTGGATGATATCAGAGAATGAAATTACAAACTTACCCCCATTTGTTGTGAATTGTGACCCTCCCCCCTCTTTTCAGGAAAAAAAAAAACAAGTTCTTTTTCGCCAGAAGGAAAAAATAAGGTCACGCCATTGGACTTGAAGATTTCTCGATACAAGTCACATCTTTTTCTACTTAAATAAATTATTTTTAAGGATTTATTAACTTAAACATTATAATTTTCAACTCAAAATATTATAAGAATTTGTTAATATATTTATATATTTCATATTTTTTTTATATATATTTCATATTTTTTATTATTTAAGTCTATTAGTATTTACTGCACATAAGACCCGTTTAACACAGGGACTGAATTTAAACTTTAAATCACGGCTTTTTACTTAAATATAATATATATACACACATTGTGCAAAAATATAATTTAAATATCTCATACAATGCAAAAAGAAAATATTCTTATTATTTTTAATGTGCATAACATTATTTTTTAGAATTTTAAACTTAAATATTAATTTTTCTTAAAATCAAAAATTTGTAAATATTTCATTCATTATAAATTATTATAGTTTTCTTAGATATTTTAATATAGAATTGTGAATTTTTTTTCCAAAAAGCTTCTATGGCAAATTGATTCTTTTTCAAAAGAGGAAAAAAAAGGAAAGGAAAGAAGGTTATAATCACCAAAATAACTCAAGCATTTTACTTATATGTTGCTCATTTAATCTTTATTTATTAAAGTAGTGTTTCACAGAAAATAAAATTAAAAGAAAGACACTTTCTTTTTATTCTTTTCCTTTGCATCCCCAGTTTCAATGTCTCTATCATTAATAGCAAAACAAAGGACTGAAGGAGCATAGTGTCCTACTTTGATCGTATTTTCTTTTTTCATTTGCTTTTATAAAATAATTAAATATCTACTTTAAAAAATCATGCTTTACAGATAGTAAATTGCCATAAACACTTATAACCACGTTCAACAGTGTTTTTCTGTAAAACGAGACAATCTCCTCCATATATTTGCCTCGGCTAGTGTGAAAGTACCCATACATACTTCTTCACTGCATTACCAAACGGACACATATGAATAACTCAAGATTGCTCTTTACTTTCTAGTTTAGGAATAAAAAATAGATATTTATGAATAAAAATAAAAGAAATAGTATGATCAAATTATGTTTACATATTCAAGCATAAAATTATATACGTTTATAGTATATTGTATAGACTTTGAGAAATAAAAGATATTTAAGGTAATGAAGTATATTTGTTTGCGACTTTAAGATAATGAAGCTTGTTGTATATATTTTGTACTTCACTACAAGTTTTTTATGCATTACATAAAATTTAATAATTAATAAATAAGTTATACTACTCATAAAAATAATTTAATTTAGTATAAATGCTATATTATATTTTAATTTGTTGATTTAACTGATATAGTAAGATGATTTCTTTTCGAGGTAATATCTTGTATTTTTGGTGAAGAAAGGGATTGAAAGCTATGGCATCCTAAATTGGATTGGCCAATGCTCCAAAGCAAATTCCTTTTTTTTAATAAATAAAGCTTCAAAGCAATTTCAATCATTTTACAAATTACTCAATTAAATCTTGGACGCCAGGAAATCTATCAAGTGAGGAATTTCACCGGATTTTCAAAGATTTTAATTAAAATATAATTCATTTGTGTGTCTGTCTTAGATTTATCGATAAATATTGGGTCTTACTAAATTGACTGAATTAAAATTTAAATTTTTATTAAATGAGATGCCTACATTTAGTGCTCAACAAAATTTTAAATATGATTTTTTTAATTAAAAAATATATATACCTAGCAAAAATATCAAATTAATATAAATTTGACTGATTTACCGTCATTTTAGCTTTGATCCATCTAATTTAATATTATTTTAAATAGTGATCTCTATCTAATAAAAATAACTATTATTGAGTTAAAAATAAAATAATTTCCCTCATACATTTATCATTTGACCATGAGTTGACTAAGAAAATAAACCTAGAAAATTAAAAGTAAATACTCTAGGAAAGTGGTTGGTCACCGTATAACCAATCAAAGTGTTTAATTAAAAATGATATTTTGGCCAATTACTTATATGGAAACTAAGATTAGTCTCTCTACATTTATTTGTAATTTTTAAGACTTAATATTAATTTCTTGTTGGGTGTTTATTAGTGACTTTTGGGACTATTTGTATGAAAGGGTTATTGGAGGTATTGTGTGTATCCTTCCAAATATTGTTAAAATACTTTAATGTGGATTGATATATTTTGGAAAATTATATTCTTATAAATTAAAAATTTAATTATGTCGGTCCATGATTTAATTTACAAGGTTGGTTATTACTTTCAATTGAAGTAATATATTGTTTCACAAGATACCACTTAAAATAATCTCTTCAATATTTACAGATACTCTCATTATTACCCAGATTTGAAAAACATGTGAACGATAGACATAAAAAGGTCAAGGGAATCCTAAAAATTATAAAACATTTTTCAATTATTGATTTTTTTTCTATCTTTTGTTGTTTTGACATTTTGTATCTTCAGAAGAAGTGTTCGTTTAATTTTGAGGAGTTTGGCCTCTTAATTTTTTAAGAGATGTAAAATAACTCTTAAAGACAATATTTTAGTATTCGACCCAAATCATATATTTTTAGTTTATTTTTTAGGAGGAAAATAAGATAACATTTCTCCTTTTTAATGCATATTTTTCCTTAAACATTTTAAGAGTGCTTCAGAAAGTGGTTTTTGGGCAAAATTAAACTTCAATCCATATTTTATTTAAAGGCTTTGCAATAAAATATATTAACAATATTTTATTTATTTAATAAAATAACACAGCATCAGAATTGAAACATCAAAATAACAAAATATATTGTGAAAATAACTTTTTTATTTGTAAAGGCAGTTATCACCTCCTAGACGGACACGAGTTCGAATCTGGAGTTGTGCTTATTGGAAAGGGATTACCCACCCTTGATGTAAAACACCTTGGAGAGGTGTGCCAAAATTATATCACTGCTTCGGATTAATCGATTGTTCCGGGTTACCTGATCTAGTTGAAGAAGGGTAAGAACTCAGGAAAAGACATCGGATACCGGAGAATCAGAGGGGTCATAGGCCTATATGCCCTTATCACCTAACTTTTTTTTTTTTATTTGTTGTGTTGAAATGTGTGCATCAACATGAGCATGACTTGGGGACTAGGCTTTATTTATTGCGTCAAACGTGAAACGATTTAATTTCATTAAATGCTTCCTTTATATTTTGCCTTGTGCGCAATAAAAGCAAGGGTGTGCACGCTAAGTTTGATAGCCAAGTCAACTTAGTGTTGTTTGGTCCCTCAACTTTATCCTAATTTAAAATTTATCTTCTTAAATTTAAAATCTGTGATTTTAACCCCTTAAATGATAACAGTCCAGATTATTATTAGATTATTTTTGAAACAATTTTTAAATAATAAAGCAAAATTTAAGAGACCAAAATTAATAGTTTTTAAACGTGAGGGATTAGAAATTACATTAACCCATTTGAATCTCATACCTAAGATCGTATCTTCCACCAAAAATAAAAATTGCTTTCATGACCATAAATAATTGATAGTTTAATACTTGTTTTAGAATGTTGATAATTCTCTAAACATGCTTTAACTAAGTATATGGGAAAATTATACTAAGGACCCAGACAGATGAGATAATATAAGAAAGTTTTTATAACTTGTCAATAGTATCATTTTCACTTGCCTTTAACAAATTTATAAAATTTTTCAAATGTTATTTCTCTTAGCCGAGATCTTGGTGCGATCCTTAAATTCACAGACTTTATGTCTTTAAAAATTACTTTTTGAGGGAAAATTTACAAACATTTTAAGATTTTTCTAGAGCTCTAACACATAATTTTTGAAATAATCGGTTGCATGTATCATAATGCACGGACACTGCAAATCTCATGCAAATCTCATATCAACTTAAACATGACTTTATTAACGAGGTTGGATTTATGGAATGATTTAATCACTCATAATGGGCTTGTCTGGAACAACGTTTCCAAAAGTCAAACGCACTTTCAACAGTGTTTTTCTGTAAAACGAAATAATCTCCTCCACATATTTACCTCGATTTGAATAAAAGTACTTCTCTACCGTATTCCCAAAAGAGCCCACGTAAAGAATCAATGTTTGAATCCCTTAAATAATGTGCACATTTTATATCTAATAGTACATAGAACATGATCGCCTCTGCTACGAGAAAGGGGAAAAAATCAAACATGACTTTGGCCTAAGAAAAAGAGGAAAGGAAGGGAGAATGATAGGGCTTTTGGTAGGGTAAACTTCAATCTTGATATAACTTGTGGCGACTTTGGAGCCTCCAAACACTCACAAATATCAAGGCAAACTTGAATCTTCATATACAAGTTTTCAACCTGTTGGTGTTTAGAATTTGGGTTGAATATGAAAATGAGAGTTTGAATCTGACTATAAAATAATTTTGTGGATTGAATTTCATTTAATTGTTCTGCAGTTTCATTGCGTCTACTGCTCAGGGTAGAAGTTTAGTTTAATTGTATTGTTACACTGTGTGTTTGGAAATTCACTAGAAGAAAGAATTTACAGATTCCTAGAAGATTTACAGATTTTGAGATACTTTTTACAAATTTTGAGATGTCTTTTATCTTGACTTGTATGTACCGTTGGGGGAAAGATTTCCCAAACATACACATTATTAAGTATGTTGATTTCAGTTCTTTTCTTTTCTTTTTTTAAGAGGTTGAATTTCGATATCCAAAGAGTTTAATTAATGAAGCTTGTTTATGGTTTTAAAATGAATTTAATTTCTGAAAGTGATGAGATTTTGATTGTCCACTGAAATCTTGAGCTTTAAAATAAGGATTTCAAAATTTGAAGTTAATCCTTACTTGTAACTTAAATTTCTGGCAAAAGAAAGAAAAGAAAACAAAAGGCATCTATTTTGATCTCTCCCTCTTCTTCATCAACCTCTCTGTGTTATAACTTGTTTAGGTGAATGCATGGCGTAAAACAACAAAAGAAGCTTCACACAGCTTTTTGTGTGGTGTGAAGCTGACTTCTCACTGGCAACCATCAAACCCATTTTTTTATTTCATTTCATTTTTTTTCTTTTTATCATCAAATTGAATATTATTAGGTAAAACTTTTATCATCTTTGATTTCTATGTGTGTTTTTATTTCATAGATCATTTTTTGTGGCCCCTGCAGGCAGGGTTTAACAAGTATCAATTTCAAAATCAATATAAAAAACATGACATTTATATAAAAATTACACTTGGAATTTCTTAGATTCACCCTAATTTATATAAAATAATCCATTTATTCTTAGCAAAAGAATCTTTTTAGTGCCCGACAGTGTCACGAACAGAATTGTCACCAATAGGAGGCTACATGTGCTTAGAAAAATAAATATTTTTGTTCTTATTATAAGTCCCATTATAAATGGTTGAAAATTCTTTTTATTTTCCTAAATGGGATAAATAAAAAGCAGAGTTATTAAGGGCCCGTTTGGTAGGATGGAATTGTAAGCATGGAAATGGAATTGGAGTCCAATTCCATGACAATGGCTTGTTTGGTTGGATGGAATTTGACACAATTCCATTTCCATATCCATCTCATACCCCCAAAATCAATTCCATCTAAAAAGCTAAGTTTTGTAATTCCACCCCCCAAAATCCATTTTTGCCCTCCCTCCATTCCAACAGCAACCATTCGAC
>JANTPZ010078655.1:614-12087 GCA_025593235.1 Vachellia pachyceras | reverse complement strand
TTCAATGACGACTTCGTGGGACAGCTCAAAGTGCCAGTTTCACTTGTATTTGAAGAGGAGATTAAATCTCTTGGCACTGCTTGGTATTCTTTGCATCCTAAAAGCAAGAAGTCCAAGAACAAAGAGTGTGGTATGCTATATGGAAAGACTTGTATCTTGTTTGCATCAAACATGTATGATGTTGATTTTTTACTGGGAGAGAATTTAGTTATTCTTGTATCTTTGCTATAGTTTCTGCTGTTGAAATATCAACTAGTATGCATAGCATTTCATAACTGGGTCTAGCGAAGAATTTAATGCACGTCTCATATTTTTATTAAAGAATCAGACAGCAAATGTATCAAGAACTAGGCATCCTTCTTTACATTTCTCCGTTCTGATCGTGCTTTTTTTCCTACTTGTTAAATTAAAGTTGTGGATTTCATGTTATTTAAGAAGTTAGACCTGTGAGAATATAATTTGCTCAATAAGAGTAAACACTTTATGATGAATCATGAGTTTTATCTTTCATTTATTTTGTGGGCAGTTTGCTGCATAGATTGTGACAGTTGTTTTCTGGACAGGGGAGATTCGTTTAAGCATATATTTTTCTCAGAATACTTCGTCCTTGGACTCAAGTAGTAGTGGGGATCAAGTACTGAATGCTTGTAATGAATCACCTGCAAGATCTTTCACCAGCAGTTCATGCTCATCTCCAAGGAGAATTCAAGAAATCACAGCTTCTAAAGATGAAAAATCTGGTACACAAAAAACATTCGCTTGTCGAATTGCTCAAATGTTTAATAAAAGTTCTGATATGCCCTCAACAGTACCTGAGAAAACCATTGACACTGATCCATCTGAAAGTGGTAAAGATGATGTTGATGAGATCAAGACTGAGGATGAGTCTTCTAATGAAACTTTTGAAGATGCTATGAGAAAAATTCAGTCTGTAGATCAAGGCTCTGAAATTCCAAGCAATTTAGCTGGAGGGGTGCTGATAGATCAACTATATGTCACTGCCCCAGAAGACTTGAATGCATTAATTTTTTCACCTGATTCAAATTTCCTCAAGTCATTGGCAGATTTCCAAGGTACTACAGAACTCCAAGTAGGACCTTGGAAATTTGATAATGAAGGGAAGAGCTTGAAAAGATCACTTGCTTACATCAAAGCTCCCACTAGATTAATCAAGGCTGTCAAAGCCTTTGAGGAACAAATGTATGTTAAAGCTGATGGAAAGAATTTTGCTGTCCTAGCAATTGTCAGTACTCCAGATGCTCCGTATGGGAGCACCTTTAGGGTTGAATTACTCTTTGTGATTACACCTGGCCATGAGTTGTCATCAGGAGAACAGTGCTCGCATCTGGTGATATCATGGCGAATGAATTTCTTACAGAGTACCATGATGAAATCAATGATAGAAAATGGGGCTCGTCAAGGTATGAAGGACAATTATGATCAATTTGCAAATTTGTTATCTCAGACTGTTAAACCTGTTGATTCAAAGCACCTTGGTTCCAATAAGGAACAAGCTTTGGCATCACTACAGGCTGAGCCCAAGTCAGATTGGAAGCTGGCAGTCCAATTTTTTGGTAATTTCACTGTCGTCCTGACATTTTTCATGGCAATGTATGTTCTTGTCCATATTTGGATGGCTGCACCCAGTAAAGTTCAAGGGCTTGAGTTTGATGGGCTTGATTTGCCAGATTCAATTGGTGAATTTGTTGTTTGTGCTGTCCTAGTTCTTCAAGGTGAACGAGTGTTGGGTTTCATTTCACGCTTCATGCAGGCCAGAGCACAAAATGGTAACTTCATAATTGCCTTACCTTTGTGCCATTCAATCTGAGAACCATCTTGGCTATGTTTAATTATCGGACGTTACTATTGGAAGAAATACATTATCTTGTGAAAGTTATTTTGGTTCTTCCGGCAACTCAATGGGAGAGAGAAAATAGTGAAAAGCCAGACAACATCAAAACTTGTTAGGTTAAAAAGAAACAAACAAGGGAAGAGAAGCGGAAACAAAGTGAGAATACCTTGGCTAAAATTAATTCCCCCAGTGGTTCCATCAATGAAAGCCCCTTATAAATTTACTCAAAACTAAAATTCTTAATTTAGCCCATACCTGTTACACTTAAGTGGAAAGGCTATTAATCATTGGTGGAAATGGTGTTTTTCCCCAGGCAGGTACTGATAAAGATACTAATTGAGTTTACTTCCATAAAGCTTTGCACTTCTTACTTAGAAAGACCTCAAAGTACACATTCAAAACTACTGATTGTGAATAATTGTAAAAATCCATTTGAAATTGCCGAGCTACATCACTTTGGATAGGACAACTAGTTTTGGAACTCCAGAAAATAAAACAGGTGTTGGGGGATCTTTTGTTATGTGGACAAGGTCCTTGAAGACTATGTGTAAATTAACAGTAGATGAAATCCTTAACGTAGAGTTTTCAAATAACCTTTACTTTTGAAAGGGGAAAACCGGCAAAAACCAGTTTTTTATGAGTACGAGTTGGAACCAGAAATATATGTTTGCTGAGTACAGGAACCTGATAAATGAGCAAATGGAATGCCTTTAATGATTGTTAAATTCTTTTAGTTGCATGGTAACAAGTTCCATTACTTTTACAAATGCTAATGTATTCTGCACCATAGTTATCAAGTTGCATTCAAGTTGTGCTGGAAAGTTAATTTTTGGGTTATAAATCATAAGGATATTGAAACATTAGCTTGGAACTCTATTATAGGCAGTGATCATGGAATTAAAGCACAAGGAGATGGGTGGTTGCTAACTGTTGCCTTGATTGAAGGAAGCAATTTAGCGGCTGTTGATTCAAGTGGATTCTCTGACCCATATGTAGTGTTTACTTGCAATGGGAAAACACGAACCAGCTCTATCAAGTTTCAGAAATCTGATCCTCTATGGAATGGTGAGTATTATGTTAACATTTCTCATGATATGTGCTGGCAACTCATTCTGTGCGTAAAGCTGAATGGTTTAGTGGTTGGTCTAGATTACTGTACAAATATCGCTTTATTTTTGTTAAGAACATTGTCTTTGTTTGCAGAAATATTTGAATTTGATGCAATGGATGACCCTCCTTCTGTGCTGGAGATGGAAATTTATGATTTTGACGGACCTTTTGATCAAGCTGCATCTCTTGGACATGCTGAAATCAACTTTCTAAAGAGAAATATTTCAGATCTTGCTGATATATGGGTTCCTCTTAAAGGGAAATTGGCTCTGGCATGCCAATCTAAGCTGCACTTGAGAATTTTCTTGGAGAACAATAGAGGTGGCAATGTTGTAGGAGATTATTTGAGTAAAATGGAGAAAGAGGTGGGGAAGAAGGTATACTTCTAGCCATGTTGTCCGGCATTTGGTTATATATATATATATATAATTATATATATATTAGGTGTCATTATGCTGTTTCAGCCACCTTTTTTCTTGGCTTATTTGTTATATTGTATAACCCATTGTAGATTAATTTGCCGTCTCTTCAAGCAAATTCAGCCTTTCAGAAAATCTTTGGACTTCCACCAGAGGAATTTCTCATCAATGATTTCACCTGCCATTTGAAAAGAAAAATGCCCATGCAGGTAGGGTTATCAAGCGCATTATGTTAACTGAAATGGCTGATTCTTTTAACTATGATTTGACTGGTCCATTCTTGCATAGTATCGTCTTGACAAGCGGCCTTTGTTCCTGTGTAGGGCCGCCTATTTCTATCACCAAGAATAATTGGATTTCATGCAAATTTGTTTGGAAAAAAAACAACTTTCTTTTTTCTTTGGGAGGACATTGAAGACATTAAGGTCTTTGAAGCTAATTTTTATTCAATGGGGAGTCCAATAGTTGTTATAACTCTTCGGCCAGGAAAAGGAACGGATGCAAGGCATGGGGCAAAAACACAAGATAGTGAAGGCAGGCTGAATTTCCATTTTCAGTCCTTTGTGTCTTTTAACAAAGCACACAGGTAGATGGTAGACTTTATGATATTTTATCAACTTGTTTTCTTTGCATAATATCCTTTTTGTCTTTCCTTTAACCATTTGATCATCCTTTCAAAACAATTTGGGTTATGTTTCTCAACAACGCTTTTTCTTTTTTTGCATTTATAATTTGGTGTAAATGTTAATGGTCCCCCAACACGCTAAATCTTGGACACCAAAATTCTGACGAGTTTCTACCCATAAGTACCAGTATTTTATGAAATAGTAAGTTTTGAAGTAATTATGACAATGCAATGCAAGTGGTGAACTGCAAAAAGTATGAGATATCCTATGTTACTAAGAAACCTTGATGGTGCTGATACAGGACAATCATGGCTCTCTGGAAGGCCAGATCCTTGAGTCCTGAACAGAAAGTCCAGATGGTTGAAGAAGATTCTGAGAACAAAAGCCTTGCTAGTGAAGAGAGCGAGTCATTCCTTGGCCTTGATGATGTTAGCATGTCTGAAGTTTATACTTGCACCCTTCCAGTTCCTGTAATCTCTCCCTTCTTCCCCCTCTCTCTCTCTCCCCCTCTCTCTTTTGCTCGAACACACACACCTGAACATATATCCAGTAATCTGTTTGTATAATGTACATTCGCACAACTCTTTGAAATATCTATTAGTGTTGATTTTCTTTTTCAGATGTGTCCCATTACAATAATCCTTTTCATTTGATTAATCAAGGCCACATTCTGCATGGAGCTATTCAATGGAGGAGAGTTAGACCGTAAGGTCATGGAGAACTGTGGTTGTCTTAATTATTCATACACACCATGGGTATCAGAGAACAGAGATGTCTATGAGAGGGCCATATATTACAGATTTGATAAGCATGTTTCACAGTATGGCGGTGCAGTGACAAGTACACAGCAAAGATCTCCCCTTTTGGATGGAAAAGGCTGGCTTCTGGAAGAGGTTATGAACCTCCATGGAATTCCTCTTGGTGACCATTTTAATGTGAGCAAATCCACACACCTTGGTTCCATGCTTTTGGTTTCTTGTTACTATAAATTTCATATCACTACCTCCCGGTTCTTGATATATAAGCTAGATGACTAGTTTGAGAATATTAATGGAACTAATTTAGTTATTGCTAACCAATATGTGCTGATTTTCTTGAAATACCTTTTTAAATTATATGCATTAGAACTACCTCATAATGGAAACCATTTTAACATGTACTATCAATAGAGAGATATTTTGAAGAATAAAATTATAAATTTGAGGGGCAAAATAGACTGAGCGCTAAGGTCTTTTATTTAGAACCAAAGCAAACCCCTTGTCTAGCTATACAAGGACTAGAGGTAGTACCTTTGTCTATATACGTTTGTTGTCTACCCAGTTGATTTTTCTTATCTTGCACCATTGAGTGATGTGTTGAACCATATTACAGCTACACCTACGTTATCAAATAGAGGATTTACCCCCAAAAGCAAAGGGATGTAAAGTTCAGGTGTTCTTTGGAATTGAATGGCTAAAAAGCGCTAAGCATCCAAAAAGGATCACAAAGAACATCATAACGAAACTGCAAGAACGTTTGAAGGTGATGTTCAGTCTAGCTGAGAAGGAGTTCTTGGCAAAATAGTAAATGAACCCTGGACAAAATAGGTGAGAGCTTAAGCTAATATTCTTGCATTGTCACCACATTCTTGTCAAGCACAAGATTTTTCTCCTTTCATCAACTTGGACTTGATGTATGATGCTGCAGCAGACAGATTTAACCGTCTGTTTGATTGCGCCCCATTGGGTTGGATCGGTTGTGTGGCGATTCTATCTTTGCTGGACTCATCTTCTGGAAGTGTTATGCAGGGAAATTTTTCTGATCTCTGCCGTCCAATTATTCTGTTCTTCAACCCCCAGAATTCTGACTCGAGACATTTACCCATACCTCTCTTGCAACTAACCCGTTATTCATCGATTTTTGTTCTTGGGGTGGTTGCAGGAGCAGCATCAATCTCGTGTTTGTTGTAGTATTTTGTACATTAGTTGTCACTGTTCTGTTCAGATAAAAGCTGACAACTGGCTGGCCAGAGTTGTAAATGATTCATTTAGGCCTTCGAACGCTATTAAAATAGATTCTTTCATTTCTTTTAGGAGCTCCTCAATCACACACATGCAATGTCTTCTCAGGATTAAAAGTGTTTTTCAAGTTTCTTTATAGGTAACCATCTATGTAAAGACTAGAATTTATAAGATGCAGCATTATTCATAGATTATGAATTTTTTTCCTCTACCTGTTTTGTTGGCGTCGTGTTATTTTAATTCTGCTTCTTTAATATTTTTCCCATGTTTTAACTTTTTTTTTTGTCTCAGAGGGGCTAGGTTAGGGGTATTTTTTCAAGAAAATAGAGAGAACAAGTATAATTTGGGTTGTGTGTGTGTGTAATTATATTTCTCTACAGTGCGTATTTAGAAAATATCTTTTACCCTTCTATTTTAAAGTTTGCAAAAATTGAAACTTGGTTAAAAATTATAACATCAGATTAATTTAAATGGTTTATAGTCAAGTATGAATATTTTTTATTTCAATTATGTTATATTGCTTTTTATTAGGATCGGTTTAACCGAGAGTTGATTCAGTAACCTTCAAACCACTTCTGGTTCATTGACTGGTTTTTTCCAGGAATAGTTTTATTTTACATTTTTTCTTTTGGGGGAAAATTTGCTTTTTTATTTTTTTTTTAAAAAAACCATAAAGAGGAATCCAACGCATATTCGGAAATCGGTCCCTGAGGTGTGCCGTGTCGAAAGGCAAGTCCCGTCTGAAAGAGTGATCAGGCGCATGTTCAGATGTGGCGTGGCAACATGAGGACTATTCGATTAGGCAAGTGAAATGTCTATCTAACGGTGAGAAAAAATTAAGCGTCGGAAGCCACTCCATATCAGAGCCAGGTTTCGATCCTGGGACCTGTGGGTTATGGGCCCACCACGCTTCCGCTGCGCCACTCTGACAGCAGAGTGAGTAAAATTATATTAATAACTTAATTGAACCCATGATGGGCTTAAGCCCAATACTTAAAACCATACTGGGTTTCCCATTAAATATGGCCCAACCCAACCCTCTGTCAATAGAAACCTACATGTATTTCTGCCCAAAAAACTAAAGATCTTCAGAACTTCTTAGATCTTCAAGTAGAGCCATTTTTGGGTGCAAATAAATAAATAAGCTGTCTCGGTTTCAAGTTCTGCCAAAAAAAAAAACAGTTGTAAGATCAATACAACTTTCTTATATCACAACTGAATTTCCAAAATATTATTACCTTATTATAAAACTGTGTTAGATGGTTAATGCTTAATTAATTTAATCATACCATGTACTAATAAATAAATAAATGAAAAGAGGAAATTGTTGCATCTCAGCATTTTTATTTATTTTTACATAAACAGCTACTTTTGGAACGTTATGTTAATTTTGTGAATCTTTAGTAACAATTTATTCATTAACTCAAGCATGAGTCTCTTTTTGAGTTTTTTTTTCCTTTAATTTTTGTTGTCCAATATAATGAAGACGGGTAATATTGTTAATGACAACCTCAACAGCTACTTTTGGAACTTTATGGTAATTTTGTGAATCTTTGGGACATTTTATTCATTAACTCAAGCATGAGTCTCTTTTTGAGTTTTTTTTTCCTTTAATTTTTGTTGTCCAATATAATTATAAAGATTGAATTATGCATACACAAGCCACGTAAACTTTATGTTACATGTAAATAACCTTCATAATTCTTAAAACCCTACAATAAATATCCTTGAACTTTTATATCTACACAGAGAACTCACTTCTTATTAATTTTGTTAATTATTTACAAATGGCTTAAATTTTAATTAAGGAGTTTATTAACTGCGTATAGCTCAAAATTTGAAGGGCTTGTATGGATATGAAAATAAAGTTTAATGGGAAAATAAGATTTCTACATATTGAGTTATAACTTTTAAATGTTATGGAGATTATTTATACATAGTTTAAGTTTTGGCTAAAAAAAGTTTTATGTAAGGTAACTTAGTTGTAATTAGCTATTTATTGGGTTTGACGAATTCAAAATGTGAAGTATTTTCAATACAGTGGCATATTTCTATGAACAAAAGAC
This sequence comes from Vachellia pachyceras, assembly GCA_025593235.1. Lineage (NCBI taxonomy): Eukaryota > Viridiplantae > Streptophyta > Magnoliopsida > Fabales > Fabaceae > Vachellia > Vachellia pachyceras. The sequence goes on along the minus strand of JANTPZ010078655.1, from coordinate 4,014 downwards.
TTGCGTTGAAGATCTTATTGAATTAAAAACAATCGTCAAAATCATTGGTATTAGCTTTGTGTGTTTGTTTTAAATAGAAAAAAAAATACTAAAATGTTTTTAAAATACTATATTTATATTAGTGAGAATTGAAATATGGTAATGATAAAGAAATATATGAGCAAAAAATGTAATATTATAACAATATGGATTTCTGATTTATGGGAAATGACCTTCTGAATTAGATTATTTAATTATTTCTGGTAATATTTCTGATTCATTGGTATTAGCTTTGTGTGTTTGTTTTAAATAGAAAAAAATACTAAAATGTTTTTAGAATACTATATTTATATTAATATTTTGTGCTTTGAAACACACTAATGTCATTTATAGCGCATTTAGCACCTTAAACCATAATAAATTTAGGGTGTTAGATATAAGTGGCACTACAAAAAAACATGTCTTAGTAGCGGTTGATTTATTGTATTTGTAGCGGTTTGAAACGCTACTAATAGCATGCGTAGCGGTTCTCTAAAGCGCTACAAAATTCAGCGTGGCAAACGATTTTGTAACGATTATACATAACTGCTACGCATAGAGCAAAACCGCTCCTAATTTTTGGAGGGAAAATTTAAATTTTCATATTAAAAAATTTATTAAATTTGTAGCGGTTTTGTAACCGCTACTAAATTTTAGCGGTAAAATTTAAAAGTAATCGTAAATGAAACTTAAAATTTTGGCACCTATTTTAGTGAACCGCTACAAATGTTATTTAAAATTTTTGAAAATAAATATCCCGCCAAAAGTACTTTTTTGTTGATATAATGTTTTAAAATAATTTCATATTTAAAGTTTCATAATTTTGTTAAATTAAATTTAATTGAGCAACGAATGCATTTGTTATTAATTTTTTTAATATTAAAGTAGAAATGTTAATATTAAATATATGTTAATTTTTTAATTATTAAGGTTATATTTTGAAACAGAAGAAAAATGTTGATAACGAAGTTATAGCTGAAAAATGATAGATATTAAATATTCAATAAATCTAAAATCAAAATAAAATAACATCAGTATGATAAAAATAATAAAGATAACTAAGAAATATTTAAACAAATTATTAAAAGTTAAAAAATAAAAATGTGTAGGTAGAAATGAAGAAGAGAGAAGAAAGATAATGAAGAGTGAAGCAAAAAACGAAATGGGAAAGGGAAGGTATTTATAAGATGTCTGTACGATTTAGTAGCGTTTTATGTAACGGTATTTGTAGCGGTTTTGATTTTGCAGCGGTTTTGTTGAATTTGTAGCAGTTTTCAAATCAAATTTTCTGAAATTTAAAATTTAAATTTGTAGCGTTTTATGTAACGGTATTTGTAGCGGTTTTGTTGAATTTGTAGCGGTTTTAGAACCGCGAGTAATTTCAAATCAGATTTTTTAAAATTTGAAATTCAAATTTGTAGTGTTTTATGTAACGGTATTTGTAGCGGTTTTGATTTTGCAGCGGTTTTGTTGAATTTGTAACGGTTTTAGAACCACGAGTAATTTCAAATCAGATTTTTTGAAATTTGAAATTCAAATTTGTAGCGTTTTATGTAACGGTATTTGCTGCGGTTTTGTTGAATTTGTAGCGGTTTTAGAACCGCGAGTAATTTCAAATCAGATTTTTTGAAATTTGAAATTCAAATTTGTAGCTTTTTATGTAATCGTATTTGTAGCGTTTTGTTGAATTTGTAGCGGTTTTCAAATCAGATTTTCTGAAATTTGAAATTGTAGCGTTTCATGTAACGGTATTTGCAGCGGTTTTGATTTTGCAGCGGTTTTGTTGAATTTACTAATTTCAAATCAGATTTTTTGAAATTTGAAACTTAAATTTGTAGCGTTTTATGTAACCGTATTTGCAGCGGTTTTGATTTTGCAACGGTTTTGTTGAATTTGTAACGGTTTTAGAACCGCTACTAATTTCAAAGCAAATTTTTTTAAAAAAAATCATTTTCACATTTTTAATTTGTAGCGGTTTAGTTATACAAAACCGCTACAAATTAACGCTACTATTTTAGCGCTCATTTCCCACCATCTGGCGCCAATGTCGCTCTAAATTAGTAGCGGTTTTATTACAATAAAATCGCTACTAAATTTGTTTTAACGTCATTTGGTTAAAAGAGCTACAAAATTGTAGCGGTTTGACTTAAAACCGCTACAAAAACAATGCGTTGTAGCGTTTTCTTAAACCGCTACAAAAGAACCGTCACAAATTGACTTTTTTTTGGTAGTGTGGAAAATAACATCAAGGAATGTTGGATGTAACAAAATTAGAGTGCTAGATCCTATGACTTTACTTAAAAAAACTATTACAACAAAAAAAATAAGAGAAATTTTGTGCATTAATAAACAAAGAAACCCCACCCAAATTATTTTTGTTGGTACTTTGTTAATGGAAAAATTATTAGTAACCTACTTGAAATAAAAAAAAGGGTACGCTCTAATACTATCAAGTTTGATTGCCCAAATGTGGAAAGGGATTTGCTTTTTTGGTGGGATCATTAAAGTGGATTCATGGAATGTTTTGTATCAATAATGGAATAGGAGTATTTTTCTTCATTTATAAACTATTTTTTATATCTATTTATTTGGTTTATTGTTATTATTTTGAAATATACGCCTAATTAATAGAGAAAAAAACATGATAAATGATTTTTTTTTGCCTATCAAATACACACTGTAAAAACTTGTACCAAAAGTACATGGAGTTTTATTCTCATTTTTTCAGATGGGATGTGAATAAAGATAAAAAAAATTGCTTACCTTTTAACATCATTAACTGTATAAATACGATGTCTCAAGTTTAAATCTACGTGAAAATAGAAAATATTTTCAGAAGAGTTACCTTCAATTAGGTTAAATAATACTTAAATTTGGTTCAGACCGAGACCGATAACCTTATCCAAACAAAAATGCTTATAAAAGTTTGAAATAAAATACAAAGATGAAAATCATACAATCATCCATGTATCATTGAGAAATAAATAAAAGAGAAGGAAAAAAAACTTGACGAGCGAAATGAAAATACTTTTTTGTCCCTTATATATGAAAATGGCCAATTACATTATAAGGGTATCCATCACTCTATTAGATAAACATTCTCAGTTATGTATCTTCCTCTGTTCTAACCATAGTAATGAAAACCGGACCGGAAACCGACAAACCGGCAGCTGGTCCGGTCCGGTTTGATTTTTGACCCCGGGTTGGGTTCAACCCGGGGTTGAACCGGTCCGGTTTGATTTTTTTTTATTTATTTTTTTTACTTTTTTATTAGAATGAAGGTGGAGTTCTTGAATTAGAGTGGGATATGAGTAATAGAAGTAAAATAGTATGAAACACGGGCTTGAGGGATTATAATTTTCTTCATCATTGGAAGACATAT
>JANTPZ010078647.1:0-16507 GCA_025593235.1 Vachellia pachyceras | reverse complement strand
ACCTCAAAACCACAGCCATAGAAAAATCTGAAAATAGAGGAATGTTCAGAAGACTCACATGAACCCAAATCTGAGCTTATACCAGCGAAAAATGTCTCTCTCCGGTGGAAATCACGTCGTCGCATGAAGCACTCTGTCGCTCTCTCTTAGTCACGCTGTCTGGAACGAAATTGAAGATGGATGAACAGTGGAGGCTGATGATTAAATGAATTATAATGTGGGGGAATTTACATATTTGCCCTTCTTCTTTTTTTACTTTTTTTTCCTGTTGTCTCTTTTGTTTTTTTTTCCGTCGCTGTTACATGTACTTCTAGATTTAACCTCTCGCCATATCTTTCTATCTCGAGATGTCCACTTCTATGAGCATCTTTTTCCCTTTCACTCAGCCATTCCCTCACACAGTAATTCTTCTCTTCTACCTTCACCACAAGCCACCCCTCCTCTTGATTTTCCTTATGACACCCCCACTGAACATATAGTGCCAACAACTTCTCCTATTTCTCATTCACCCACTCCTCTTGTTTTTCCTCATGACACCCTACTGAACACATAATATCAACAGCTTCTCCTATTTCTCATTTACCCTCTGCCCCACGTAAGTCCAACAGACAAAGGCAGCCACCAACCTATTTGAAGGACTATCATCATGCTCTCCTTACTTCAACTAAACCAACTCCTTTCATTGACAAAGGTACCTCACCCCATTCTTTACATTCTGTTCTTTCTTATGATCAGCTCTCACCATCGTATAAACACTTTAGCCTCTCCATTTCCTCTCATTTTGAACCAAAATCCTATGCTAAGGCTGTGAAGCATAAGGTTTGGTGTGATGCTATGGCCACTGAGCTATCGGCACTCGAGCAAAATAAGATATGGTCACTCCTTCCTTTGCTCCCTGGTAAGTCTGTTGTTGGTTGTAAATGGGTGTACAAAAATAAGTTTCGGGCTGATGGTACTCTTGAAAGAGCCAAGGCAAGATTGGTTACCAAAGGGTATACCCAAACAGAAGGTGTTGACTACATGGATACATTCTCTCTTGTTGCTAAGCTCACCATCGTCAGATTATTGCTTTCCTGGGCCTTTGCCAAGCATTGGAATCTTCATTAATTAGATGTCAACAATGCATTTCTACATGGTGACCTTGATAAAGATGTTTACATGGCCATTCCTCTTCTCCTAATTTGGTTTGCAAATTGAATAAATCTCTCTATTGTCTTAAGCAGGCCAGCAGACAGTGGCACTTTAAACTCTCTGTTGCTCTACTATCTTTTGGCTATATTCAATCTAAATTTGACTGTTCCCTTTTTGTTCGTTGGGTGCCTGATTCCTTCACAGCTCTTTTGGTATATGTCGATGATATTTTGCTCACATGCACTGACCTTACTGAACTTCAACGTGTGAAATCCCTCCTTGACTCTGCTTTTAAGATCAAGGATATTGGTAACCTCAAATTTTTTCTTAGACTTGAAGTTGCACGCTCTCAGCAAGGAATCTCTTTACATCAACGCAAGTTTACCTTGGATATCCTTGAAGACTTTGGTTTCTTAGGATGTAAACCGCTCCGCACACCGATGCATTGCAGTACTAAGCTCTCTAAGGACTTTGGACATCCTCTAGCTGATGGAACACCTTATCGCACTCTTGTTGGCCGTCTCATATATTTGACCAACACCAGGCCTGATATCTCATTTGTTGTGCAACAACTAAGTCAGTTTATGCACTCCCCATCAGATGTTCACTTAAGAGCTACACATAAAGTTCTACGCTATCTGAAATCCTCTCCAGGCCAAGGCATTCTCTTTCCTTCTGTCTCAGATTTCAGGTTAAAGGGTTTCAGTGACTCCGATTGGGCCTGCTGTTCAGACACACATCGCTCCATTACTGGGTATTGTGTATTTCTAGGCTCTTCCTTGATCTCCTGAAAATCCAAAAAGCAAACTACTGTGTCCAAGTCCTCCTCAGAAGCTGAGTATCGTGCTCTAGCCTCTCTTACCTGTGAACTCCAATGGCTGTTGTAACTTCTCTGTGATATGCATATTTTGCATCCCCATCCTGCCCTGGTTTTTTGTGACAATCAACCTGCTCACCACATTGCTGCTAATCCAACGTTCCATGAGCGCACCAAGCATATTAACATTGATTGTCACATCACCCCTGAGAAGCTTCAAGCTAATGTTTTACGTCTGCTGCCAATCAGTTCCAAAGATCAAGTTGCTGACATATTTACCAAGCCTTTGGATCCTTTACCCTTCAAACGTATCATATCAAAGCTGGAACTGTACAACTTGCACTCTCCAGCTTGAGGGGGGCTAGTAGACACTATGTTTCTCACATTTATTCTTTATTTAATTCAGTTTGTAACCAAATCAGGCAAAGTATCTGTTGGCTTGTAACTAGAAAGTATCCGTTAGCTAAGTTAGTTAGTTTACTAAGTTTGTTATTTGGTTAACCAATGCCAGCTGTTTACTTTGCTCTTTTATATATATGAACCTACAATGAATAAAGAATTCAATCCACTTTTCTCAATTCCCAAGGGTCCATATCTGTCATCTTTCCTTTCATTTTCGTCTGCTCTGAGTTTAGCAGTTTTCTCAGCTTGTTAAGTTGCTTTCCAGAGAGTTGATTGTCGTCACATAAAGTACTTGAATTTGGAAAAATAGACACGTGGGAAGCAGTGCCAATGAGTTCATTTGCATGTGCACACTGTGAGGGGGGATGTGTGTTTCATTTGGATGCTTTTAAATTATTTTTAGTTTCCGCTTTCACGTTTTTAATAGAACATATTATCCATGAACATCGAATGATGCAAGCCATTTTTAAGAACATGTACAAGCCGCACATTAAGTATTAAAAAAAAAAGTGCTATATATTAGCTAAGAAATGTATTTATCTTGTCCACCGGAAAACGCCATACCTAAGTATATATGATGATGTTAAAATTCAACACCCTTGGTGGCGGGTTGGTTTACTTGACACGTGAATGGAGATGAGATGCTGTTATCCGTGAATCATAACATGGAATAAGAGGTGAAGCTTAAACATTGAGCAGTGACAACACATATAATTGACGCTCTCCAAACGTTGTAGATATGCAATTCAGAATCTGAATTACGTACGGGCCGGCGGGTCAAAGAAAGGAGTAGTAGCGGGTATGGTATTTATGGCCGGGAAAGATCCGCGACCACGGACTGAGTTATGAAGAAATTAAAGAGGGGGGAAGTGAGGATGGTTGTCCAAGAGGAAAATACATGGCAGGTGCACGGAAGAAGAAGATGGCGGGAATTAGCAAGAAAGCGGTTAAGGTAAATTTGTTGGAGGCGGCGCGACGAAAAATAGGAAAGTGAATTATTATTATTCACAAAAAGAAAAAGAACATAAAAGGAGAGAAAAAGATCATAAAAGGAGAGAAGGAGACAGGATGCGCATACATACGTGTGGCGGATCGCCCGTTCTCTGAGGAGGAAAATTAAAAAAGAAACTAAATAAGCAAACACACAACACTTCTGGGCCTCCTCTGGTTGGGTGGCTGGTTTTTATTCCCTCTCCTCCTGTTTGTGGAGAGAAGAGAGCGTCTTCCCTCCTCTCTCCCGTCTGCAGAAAAAGTTTTCTTCTCCGGCGCCTACCAATTGATCGCCTTAGTGGTGAGGCAATGGCAATTCACGCGGGCCTCTCTTCCCTCTCACCCCGTTGTTGATATGGAGAAGAAGTTCTCTTCCCTATGGATTTCGATGCCGCAATTCCCATGTCCCCAGCGGCCCTCTCCCAAGGTTTCCCCTCTTCTTCTTCTCCCCCCTCTTTATTTTGTTTTTTTCCTTTCTATGTGGTTTTTCCCTGGTAGATTCCCTTTTCATCATGTCAATTCATCCCCCTTCCCATTGTTTTACTCGGCTTCATCATCTGTTGGTATCTGATTCTTATTCCTGTCTCCTCTCCATTGCCTACTTTCTTTCCCTATTCATCTGATCCTTTTGTAATATAGCATTCGTTTCCTTTCCTGTTTTGTATTTCTCGACCTGGCTTCCTTCAATTTGCCTTATTTGACTATTTCGCGATTAAGTTGGGTTTGCTTATCGGTCAAATTGGTACCCCCGTTTCAATGCAAGTTTCCTTCGTCGATCATCTCTCTGTTCTTTCACACTTTCCTTTTTGAGCTATTTAAATTGATTTGCTGTTGTTCCGTTTATTGAATACAGGATGATGGTAATCTTCTTGTATACTTATCCTTTTTTCCACAGCCTTCATTACCTGCGTCAGTATCTAGCAGTTAGCCCACACGTGACTCTGGAGGCCAAGTCGCCTCAGTTTAGGATTCCCCCCCCCGGGGGGGGGCTTTGCATCTGCTTCTATTCTGTTGACCCTGCCCTCGTGTTTTTATGATGAGAACATCGACCACAAGACCTTATCTTCTCCTGACTGTCTCTTAACTCTAATGCTCTATAAACGCAAAGGAAAATGCTAGTTGACTACCATTTACGCAACTCTCGTCTTTCTCAAATGAGCAAATTTTAAAGATGGAAAATAAATAAATATTGTATCTGTTAGTAAGCAAATAGTATTCCTACCGTGTTAAATAAGGCCATATTTTCTTCTTTTCAGCATTTTGATAAGCAACCTTATCAAACCCAGCTCTAGCTATGTTAAAGTGAAACCACAAATGACCAAAAATTGGTTGGTAATTTGAAAGGAGTTATGGTTGTGAGAGATGGCAGTGAACTAGCATTACTCCAATATAAAAGGAGTTATGGTTGTGAGAGATGGCAAGAAATGGCTAGTAAATGAACTTCTTTTTTGGCATGCATGGCTTAGAGCTCTCTTTTTTATTTCTCTAGTCCATGAAACTTGTGTTCAAAAGAAGTTTCATGAACTTCCCTCTTCACATGCATGACTCGGAGCTCTCTCTTTTGCATGTTCACAACCTAACTTTGTGTTATATTGAGGGAAAATGGAAAATAAAATCTCAGACATTATTGACATCAGACAGTGACAAAATCAATGAGGATATTTAACTTCTTCAATTTCCATCCTCTATTTAGTATAGATTTAGATTAGATGATGTCTGATTTGAAAAATTTACTTTGTTCCTGTTGTTATTTCAGATGCAATGTGGCAAGTGAAATTTAGATCAGGTGAATCAATGGAATCTGGACCTTATCCTGAGCGCCCAGGAGAATTAGATTGTTCTTACTACATCAGAACAGGCATTTGTAGGTTTGGGGCAACATGCCGTTTTAATCATCCTCCAAACAGGAAGCTGGTATAAGCTGCATTTTGTTTTGAAAATTTGTAATTTTAAGTTAATACTATTAGGGTTAGACATTTTTGGCATATAGGTATTCATTCCAAAGCCTTTTTGTTATCACCATAGGATCCCACAAAGTGATGAAATTAATGACTGCCCATCTACTATTTCCTCTCTCTCTCTATTTATTTTTGCCAAGGTGTGTTCGCTTAATTTCTTCCTTTTGTTAAGACCTTGCATCTTCTATTCATCTGGTGGATTATTATTATAATTGTCATACTCTAAAAGCTGCATGTAGACACAACTAGAGAATGCTACTTAGTATTTTCATTTTCTTGATCCGTTTCTCATGTTTATCTGCTAACTTTGGGTCTATGAAACTCTTTTTTATGCAGGAGTCACATATCTTATGCATTTTTCCATGTTGATTTACCCATACATCTCCCTTACACTTTGGAGCACAAAATAAATTTCTTGCATCAATGTTGCATAGTATTAAATGATGTTGTACTTTAATACCTTTGATTTTGATAGACGTTAGTACATTGGAGCATTTAGATTCCTGATAAATTTTTCTTCAAATACATTCAGGCTATTGCCACTGCAAGGATGAAAGGTGAGTTCCCGGAAAGAGTAGGACAACCAGAATGTCAGGCACGTCCTTTCTTCTTAATGCAAGCACTAGGCACATTGTTGGTTATATTATGCATATGTTCTGCTAATTAGCTCACTCTAAAATTAGAATTTTTGTACAATTTTTGAAATCTGTTTTAGGTACTTAGGTTTTGAGTTAACATTATTTTTGGACCTTATATCAAGTTGTGTAAGTGAAGCATACAGTGTTAGTAATTCAGTTTAGCTCAACTTTTAACAGTTTAGAATGGGAGTAGGGGGAAATGACCGAGCTGGAAACATATTTTGCATATCATCTGTTGTGTGCTATTTATTGTCACTGGATTGTCTAAACAATAGTATTGTTGTGGTGGAATGCTTATAGAATTTGCAGTTGCTTTCCATGGACTTGATTTTATCTAAACATTGATGTAACCTGTTCTTGATAAAAATGTTAGTTCATTGTAATTTTCATTTGAGTGAAAACCAATTAATATGTCTACCAGTTATGTTGGGTAAGGAAGAGTTGGAAATGATTCATGCTAAATTGTAAATCCTTGTTTTTTTGTAATTTTTCCCCCCCCCCCCCAAAATTCATGTTTTCTGTCAATATGGATGTTAAATTCATCTTTTTTATGTTGAACATTAGTCTGTGCTGTGACATAGGATGCGTCTAAACTTGTGTAATTTGGACCTTCAGTATATTTTGAAAACTAACATTTATTTCCTTTCCAGTATTATCTGAAGACAGGAACTTGCAAGTTTGGAGCCACATGCAAGTTTCATCATCCAAGAGAAAATGCTGGGATTGCTGGAAGAGTTGCCTTAAATAGTTTAGGCTATCCACTTCGCCCAGTTAGTATACTAACATTTTCCTTGCAGTAATAGTTTGACTTAGATACAAGTAATTGATTCTGAAAAAGTACAATTAATCAATTTGTGATTTATTCTTGCCCCATTGATTGGTTGGGTTAACAAAATTAACATTGTCTACACACATTTAGGCAAACAAAGTTTTAATTCAAGTTATCCTTATTTTTGTCTTGCGGTTTTGCAAATTTTGTTGGACGCAGTTATGCATTTATGACACCTGAATCTTTTCTAGATGCTTTCTCTAATTTTTGGGAATTGCTGAATTTATGGTTTATTATATCTTTGTTTTCTGTTATGAAGAGCGAACCTGAATGTGCTTATTATTTGAGAACTGGACAATGCAAATTTGGAAGCACTTGCAAATTCCACCATCCTCAGCCAAGTAATATGATGATTTCATTGCGGGGTTCTCCTGTTTATCCTACTATTCACTCTCCAACTCCACCAGGCCAGCAGTCATCATATGCAGGGGGAATTACGAATTGGTCTAGAGCTTCTTATATTCCTAATCCTCGCTGGCAAGGCCCTTCAAGCTATGCACCTTTGATCCTACCTCAGGGAGTGGTTTCAGTCCCTGGGTGGAGTGCATACAGTGTAAGCTCATCTGTGCTTTCTTAATTAACTAAAACATGAAAAGTCGTACGCTTTTCATGTGGACATGTGGATTATTACAAGGCACTTTTCGGGGATGGGGCTGTCTTAAGTTTAACTTTGTGACTCAACATTGGACATATGCATGCCCCATTTCTTTTGCTAAAATTTGTTATTTGCTGAGGTTTGCCAACATGCTAATGGGCTATTTGTATCCTCCAGGGTCAGATTGGATCAATCTCTACTTCAGACAGTCCGCAGCAAACAATAGGAAATGGTCAAATGTATGGAACTTCCCGCCAGGATGAACCAGCAAATGCAGGATCTCAAGGGACATATTCTCAATTTCGTTCTGGCTCTGTTCCTCTGGGGTTTTATGCTCTGCAGAGGGAGAACATATTTCCTGAGAGACCTGGTCAGCCTGAATGCCAATTCTACATGAAGACCGGAGATTGCAAGTTTGGTGCAGTCTGTCGGTTTCATCATCCACGTGAGAGATTAATACCTGCTCCTGACTGTGTCTTGAGTCCTATAGGCCTTCCTCTACGTCCAGTGAGTTCTATTCTTTACTATCAACATGTCTCTACCATGATAGTTTTCCCTGTTTCTTGGATTCTGTTGTTTTCTGAATGTATACTGCATGATGGTTCTAGGTTTGAAAAAGATCAGTTCTAGTTCTACTGGTGGCTTACCTGATTTATTACCACTTGTAATAAAAAATACCTATTTGTGAAATAAAAATGAGATGATGAAGGAAAAGTGAACAGTGAATTATTTGAAGCATATTTTTCCTTGTTATTTTTTCTGAACATAATTGGAGTTACTCCATACTTCTGGATTTGTCATAATTTGATCGTCATTGATATGTTGCTAGCTGATAGATGTATTGTCAAATTTCCTACTACAGGGAGAGCCTTTGTGTGTCTTCTATTCTCGTTATGGCATATGTAAGTTTGGCCCAAGTTGCAAGTTTGATCATCCAATGGGAATCTTTGCATACAATATATCTGCATCACCTTCATCAGATACCCCTGTCCGCCGTCTATTGGGGTCTTCATCGGGAACTGCTGCGTTGCATTTATCATCAGATGGACTTGTTGAGTCCTCATCAAAGCCCCGACGGCTTTCACTGTCTGAGACAAGACAGATGTCTTCAGAAGATAGCATTGATGATGAGGGATGAATGTAGTGTTTCATAAATGGGTCATCTGCCTTTTACAATATTTTTTTGGGGAGATAAATGAGCAATCTGTAAATTCATTTTCTCCATTGGTGGAGATGTACAGAGGTCATGTCATGGCAATTCTGTCAACCTGAAAATGCATGCAGTTGACAGATATAACTGTTCTGGATTTCATGTTGCCATATTGTATAAAATTCAGCAAATATTGTTACATTAGGTCAAACCTGGTGTGAACATTTCTTCCGTCCTTAAGTCTATCTTTTTAATTAACTTATTAGTCTCGTGATGCAAAATTATCTTCTTGCATAATATATTGATAACCAAATGTTGCCTCTTTTGTGCTGTCTCCTGCATGCATGTAGAATTCATCTTCAGCAACGATATCATCACCTTCCGTATTCATGTTCTGCCGACAATCACTCGTATTTGCCTTTTACGACCTGCACAGTTAATGTTGATGGCTGTTTTCAATTTTATCTCACGAGACTTGGGACAGCGGCCTTTCTATTGCAGAGACACATGCACAGTTAATGTTGATGGCTGTTTTCAATTTTATCTCACGAGACTTGGGACAGCGGCCTTTCTATTGCAGAGACACATATGGTTCTTGATATGTGGCCTGTCTCATGTCCTATAGCAGGAATAAAAAATAGCTATTCTGAATACAGGGTATCTATTTAATTCCGTCAGCATGCTTCTTTGTGTATCGTGTTGAGCATCAAGGAGCGGAGAATGATGTATCAAAAAAAAAAAAGGAGCGGAGAATGATAACGTGAAAGGCTGTGGTTTTTCAGGCATGATTCTCTGAGTCGAATCTTTTCACTGATGAACCATTCCTCAAGAAAACATATTTTTTATTATATCAGAGTTCATTGCCTTTCCCTTTATCATGTTTCTTCGCCATGAATGAAGGATTGATCCAGTGTGGATTATGTAGTGGCGTGTCAACTTGTTATTCAAGCAGGTGTACATCGTGTAATTGTGGCCTGCATTTGATTTTTGGGGGCCCTTACACTACATGTCTATTACTATTCGAACTCTGATTGTATTATAACAAATACTAAGAAATTTGAAAAAAAAAAAATCTTATGCATAACTTATAAATAGTACTCTCTAGATTTTAAAATTACTTTTTCTTTTGAAATTGCTCTTCGATGGTCATCTTGTGATTGATTTGGGGTTTAAAGAAATGAGCGCAGTGTTTCACCAAAAAAAAAAAAACAGAGATGAGCGCAGTGTAAGAGTTGTAACCTTGACTTAATTGCATCAAACAGATAGGAGAAAATTGATCACAAGTCAAAGGACCTAATGCCAAACATATTTTGTTATTCAGGACCTAAAATTTGTAGTGTTGTACAGTTGCTAATAACAATTAGATTCCTTAGTAGTAATTAATTAACATTGTAAAATGATCAAAATGTCCTTGTAAAGTACCTCTACATAATTTATAAGTGAAATGAAAATTTTGATTTAAAAATTATTGAATTGGCGGGCAATATTTTAAAAATATTACATGATTTACAAGAGGTTCTGAACAAAGTTAACATAATTAAGCTTTTTTTTTTTATAACAAAAGGTTGTAAAAAGTCTCGCAGGATAAACAAAAAAAGTCTTGTATACTATACAACCAATCTTCCATGATTTATAGAAGGTCTTGCATGAAGTTTAAGCTCTAGTGGAACTCTAACTAACACCAAGATAAATCATGAGCAGCGGGTGATTTTATCAGGCAAATTCAAGCGTTAGACTACTCAAATCAATTGTATGGCACTCAAATTTTACATAAAGATTTGGCCCAACAAAATATTTACATAAAATTAAAGATGGAAACGAAAGAGGAGGATGAGAAACAATCGGAAAGGAAAGGGGAGCCTCGTGCTACCATTTACCCTCTCCCGAGATGCACAACACAAGTATGAAAATTTGAAACAACTCTCAGAGGATCAATCTATGGAACCCAAGTCACGCTGCGTTGGCCATTTTTTATTTATATGGATCCTTCCAGCGTTCATCCCGCTCCACTGCCGCTTTCCATCGTTTTCTAAATTCACGCAATTCACAAAACGACCGTCTTCTCACCTGCACTCCACCAACATACATACACAGACACACACATATTATCATTCAGATGTGAACAAGGTCACGCCCGGGGGCAAGGTATTATTTGTAATTATGGACGATGCCTTCGACTGACAATGCATGCATGCATGCATGAATGAGAGAGAGGGATGGCAACTCACGCTCTCTCTCTGATCCATGGCCTGATGAGACGAAACCTGCATTTCATGGATAATTCTCAGTTTCATTTCAAATCACAACTCTCGGGTGGAGGTGCTGTATTTCTGACCTCAGTATTCTTGTCTAGTAAGCCTCCAAGAGTGGGGCGATTATAGTGCACTATGTACTCCGCGTCCACAGCACCAACATTTTTGGTTCGGTCCCCCTGTCCAGAAAAAGCAAGGTCAGGATCGAACTAAAAATCAAAAGCAAAGGATCTGTGCTCAAAATAATCAACTTTGCTTGCCTGCGCGCAATAGCCAAGCTGGATATCTAGTCCCCATGCATGGACCAAGTCGCTCTGTCAAATGAGTCATCAACAGTGACTAAAACATACATAAGCTTTGCACAGTGATGTTACGGCAACGCTAAGCATCACAGAATGACACACCTGGATCATGTACCAAACGCAGCACCAGGCGGCTCTAGAAAAAAAACAGGAGCCATCATCTCTATTCACCTAAAGCAAAAAATTTATATTTCTTCAACTTGAAACAGTTAAATAAAAACATCGTAAGAGGTTACTACAAGAAACTTATACCCGGTGCAAGGAGGGGCGGTACTGTTATCATCACCAGCAGCTTGTATGTCCTCCTGCAAATGCATAATGATTAAAAGCATATAGTACACACAAGAATCCATTTGGAGGGAGATCGAATGTATCATCAGAACATGAAAGCTTTAGTTCTGCCCCCCCCCCCCCGGCCCCCAAATGTTCATCTGTGCAGGTTCGGGGAATTGAACTCAGGACCGCCTCATCAGATGTCCTCCGCAGGTAGACGTGTACTATGGGTAACGATACCGCAAAAGCACAGGGAAAGTACGCCATCAGAAAAGAAGGGGCAAGAGGGGTTGAGCGAGAAATGGGCCTTCCACATTCCACAAGGGTTCAAGAAGACTTTATCAGTCATATATATTGCTTGCTGGTTAGTGATTTAGTCAACCATAAAAAGCTTTCCTAAATAGGTGGAGTCCTGTAGAGACTAGAAAGATAATTGCAAGCTGTCGGTGATACCTCAACATCTAGCTGACGAAACAGTGGGGAAAAGCCCGTCCCTAAGAAATATTCCAGTTGTAAAAAGGATACATGTGCACTTCTGACCTCCCACGTACAGTAATCTGATGATGAACTTCTGATTCTTTAGGATCAAGTTCAGGCTGTGATACCTCCAGTGCTTCTCTTTTTATGATAGATACATACCTAAAGTCAACCAGGAGAATCCAACACTTCTAGTTAAGATGATGTGCTTGCGAATTTTTCCCAATAAAATTGGGCTATTCTCCAAGAGAGAATAGATATTTATTTGCTTATAGATTATGTAAACTACAAATCTGAAACATTATATTTGTCATGTTTATATAGCATCAGCCCTTGAAGATTAGAGATCCAGAGGGGTAAAAAGTAAAACTGATCCAATATTCATAGAATCAACTATTCACTGCTCTAGGTAAAGGTATTTGACATACTTATCAGGATGGAAATGTTCAACTCCGAGGTCCTCATCCCAAAGGAAAATATATCCGTCATCCGCAATCAGGGTGTAAGAAACGCTTGGCAAATCACCGAATATAAACAGGCATACGAAAAAAGCACGTTTAGGGTGCAACTATGTCATTATCGATGAAGAAGAAAATTGGGGATCGTTTACCATTTACTTTGATTAATGGCAGAAACTTGATCACTCCATTCAACAGCCTTCCACTTGTAAGCAATACCGTCTTAATGGAAGATCACTACACCGAAATCACTTGCTAGAAACTGAAATTTAAAAGGAAAGAAGGGTCACCATTCATGCACCAAAATGAAAGTCAACAAGCAACCGCAGAATGTGTTGGAGGACCTTTTGGACCATTTTGTTCACAAGATCTTTCTGCTTTATCCCAGCTGTAACCGCAAACAAATTGGCTGGCACATTTGCCTAAATTATTTGAAGGAGCATAGCGTAAAAGTGAGATTGAACGGACGGTATATGCATTATGGCAATCGAATAATGGATAGCGAGGCAATGTTTAAGTAGAGAAGGCACAGCATGGCCTACAATAACAACTTCAAACTAGCGATCGACACAGAGAGAGAGAGAGAGAGATTTGCAAGAGATATTTATAGGTTTACTAAATCAGAATGCATAATCGTCTCTATAAAGACAATATAAACATCGTTAATGGCGATATCAAGGTTCTAACCCGAACTATATAATTCAGTGAGGAGGTTAGTTCGACCCCAGTAAACTTGATATCGTGCGTTCACAGACACATACCACTCTGGCACTAATATAATTTCCTTGAACATTGAAGCAATCACGCTGCCCAAGTAATCACTCTTCCCGTGTTATTTTTACTTCATGGGTCACAAGAAATATACACAAAAAAATCCGAAACTTACATCTATTTTGACGTGACTTCTTCCCGGAGGATACCATAAACGTCGCATTTTAAAATCAGAAGTATTGGAGACTATACCTTGAGGTAATGCCTCACTTCCTCTGGGTCTGCACTGATTCTACAATATAAGCACAAAATTTGAACATATATAATGTCGTCAGATAATGAGTGAATCATCTAAAAATATTATATAATATGTCGTAGTATAGGAGCATTCGATGGTAAGGAGAACAAACCTTGCATTTGTCAGCTTCCATATTTTGAAGAGCACCATGCTTTCTCCATCTTATGAATTTCTGCAGTAATCGAGATCAAAATTACCATCCCAGAGTATTGAAATTTGAAAGAAATGGAATTCCTAATTAATCGACATCAATATTACACACGAGCTTATATATATGTTCAGGTGGAAAGAAACTCTTCTAAGTAGAATAACCTTCCTATGGGCAACTGCTTTTGAGCCGCGAGAGTATTCATTCATGTACCTCTCTGTAGCCTTCTGCAAAAAATGAACTTGTAACGAACGTAACAACACAAAGTAAACCAGCTGCCGGGAAGAAACAAAGTTATGACTTTTTACTCTTTGAATCAGCAGCAAATAAAGATGCCTGGCACAAGGAAGGAGTGAAGAGGGTGCTCAAAAGCATTTACAGAACTTTAAAAGGAAGGAGATGACGAAGAGAATAATAAAACCCCAAAAAAAAAAAAAGATGATGATAACGTTGATGAATGAAAGGCAAAAAAAAAAAATGGTAATCTATTAAAAAATGGTAATAAAGTATGATTGTGGATTAAAAATAGTAGAGTAAAATCATTCCATATATAATAAGTAGGTCAGACCTGAGTCTAGCAGAACTTTGCATTTTTCTCCTCTCATGAAAGGGTCCCGGGTCCGACAGTTTGGTTGGTGATAATATTCTAATGGGTTCGATTTTTTTTTTTTTAAAATAGGGAAATGTACTTACGATAGCAAAGCACTAAAAAAAACAGAGAGCACTTTTTTGATCGCAAAAGGAAAAAAAAAGAAGTGTTTTTTTAATTGGGCTTGAACTTTTAAAGGCTCGTCCATAGTGAAGGAGGAAGATGTTGCCAGTTGCCAGTTGCCCTAGCCCACAAAGAGACTGCCAAGACATATTACCATATTTCTGTCTACTCTCACAAACGTAAATATCAAAACCAAAAGAAAACTGGAAGAGGCAGGTACAGGCAGGGAAGCTCTGGGGTGTTCATCCCGGTCTCAGTCGACGGGACAGGCCCAAAAAATTGGAGACGAAGCCGAAGAAAATTAGGACCAAAATGACGAACGGAACAGGGCTCGGAATCACCTCGCAGAAGTCACTACCAATAGGTCGATATATTTAGTTACCTTTTACCCGATATTCTCTTGCCCCCTTCAGACTTCAGTATTTTCCTTAGCCTTTTGTTTTAACTCGCGGCCGCACCCTCTCCGCCCTCTTCGCCGTCGACGTGCTCTCTCAGCCCTCATACCCTCCGTCTGTCTTCGCTGCACTCTCCACTGCCTTCTCTCTTTCAGCTCCGTCGTTCTCAGGTGCCTTTCCCCCTCCCTCTCTTCACATTCTTTCATATTTGGTGTTTTTGAAGGCCTCTTTCTAATTATATTCCTCCCTTTGCGGCTTCTAGGATTTTCAATCATGTCTTGGTGTACAATCGAGTCAGATCCAGGTATGCTTCTAGCCGCTTGCCTTCAATATTTGACGAGTGGGCTAAACAAGCCCCATCTCTATCGAATGCTAAAATTGAATTTTATAATCAAGAAGGCGGAGGCAGTGAAAATCAAGTTTCTTAGATTCAATCTTCACGGCTTATACAATATCATTTCAATCGCCATTCTACCTAAAAAAATTGAGCCATTAGATGGCTGCCCATAAATGCCTTATGCCTCCAATAATAGATACCAAGCTCTATAAATTTGAATATAAGGCTGGGATTCGCCTTACAACTCACGAACTTCCTGTGTGAATGAGATGATATATTGACATATTGTTTTTGTTCATTTCTTACTGTTTGTTCATCAACGTTTGCCATGCTTCTTGTGATTCTGCATAGTTGCATAATTTTTGTTAAGACATAACTCAAAGTATCCCGCCTTCTCGTTTTAACTTTTCAGGTGTATTCACAGAACTTGTACAACAAATGCAAGTGAAAGGAGTACAGGTAGTTTCCTCCTATATATGTGTTTTTGGTTTTGTTCTAGTGTCGTAATTTTAGCTTTTGCTTGTTGTGGGACGTAGTTTTATTTTGTAAAATTTTTTTGGGGTGGTGAAACTTTAGTCTCCTTGAATTGCTTTAGCATGAATTTTTTTTGGAGACGTTATACTCTAACACAGCTTTGTCTACGTTTAGAGTTGATAGTAATGATAACACTTTGTGCCTGAATATTTACCATCTGAATTTGATGGCAACAACAATATTTGATAGTAATAATCTGCATTCAATGAGAGATGGCTAGGCTGACTGTCCATGTATTTAAGTAGAAGTATCCCAAAAAAAAAAAGGTTAAAAGGCTATGAGTAGAAGTCCAGTGCCATGGACAATTATATTATTCTAGCTGATTCCAGTTAGTTTGTATTTTTCATATAGCCCCAGTCTATTTACTTTCAATTTCCCAGTTTTTATTTTTTCTTTATGTTCTGCATGAATATTGTCATGATGCCCAATGTGTTGGCAGGTTGAGGAGTTGTATTCATTGGACCTTGACTCCCTTAACAGCCTTAGGTTGGTGTACTATCTTATGAAGCTAAGTTTATGCTCACAAGTTATGATGATCTATTTGTGAACATTTGCCTTTGTTTTTCCCACTTTGTTGGGTTCTATCCTCAATTGCAGGCCTGTTTATGGATTGATTTTTCTTTTCAAATGGCGTCCGGGTGAAAAGGATGACCGTGTTGTTATCAAAGATCCCAATCCTAACTTGTTTTTTGCTAGCCAGGTTAGTTTTCTTGGTTTATAGAATCTTTTTTTTTTTTAAGGTTTACTGATTACTATGTGTTAAATTTCCAGGTAATAAACAATGCTTGTGCAACACAAGCGATCTTGTCTATCCTGATGAATTCACCAGATATTGACATTGGACCAGAGTTATCAAAATTGAAAGAATTCACCAAGAACTTCCCACCTGAGCTGAAAGGACTGGCTATCAATAATAGTGAAGCTATTCGTACAGCCCATAATAGCTTTGCAAGGCCTGAACCTTTTGTCCCTGATGAGCAGAAGGTTGCTGGGAAAGATGACGATGTTTACCATTTTATAAGCTACTTACCGGTGGATGGGGTCCTGTATGAGCTTGATGGATTAAAGGAGGGTCCCATTAGCCTTGGTCAGTGCTCTGG
>JANTPZ010078640.1:547-16765 GCA_025593235.1 Vachellia pachyceras | reverse complement strand
TGTTTAGTGCAGCGATAGAGGGCTCTATCGTGCGGTGCACAGTGCAATAAGTCCTTATGAGACATTGTTCCAATTTTTACCCTGTTTGGCTTGGCTTCTTCCGGTAAGCAGCTTGTGTCCAAAAGCCACTTCTAGGTATAAGTTGAAAATTGGAGCTTTTCTCCTCACCTTCCTCTCTTCCTCGTAAATTCCAACGGCTCTCTCCTTCAGCAATAAATCCCGCCAACTGCTTCCATCTCCTTCGACAATAAAACGCTATGCTTCCATCTCCTTCAGCTTAATGTTAATTTACTTCCCTAACCATTCTTCCAACCTTCACCTAACGCTGCAGCCTTTCGATTCCGATTTTATGAACAGAAAGTACAATCCTTTTCCCTTTCTCTAGCCCAGGAATGAACTGGCTCATCACCGACATCAACAGACTGTACAACAACAACCTTCTTCCGAGCTCCTCTTCGATCATCGGCGTAAGCTTCTTCTCTCCACCGGAAGTTCCATAACTGCAAAATCAGAGAGAGACAAAAGCGTTGAGGAGCGAGATTTTTGAAACTGTAAAAATAGGGGAATTGAATTAGAGTTTCATTTAAGGGTGGGACCTTGTGAGAACTCGGAGATGGGTTTGGAACAGAGGATGGGGGAGGTATCGCCATTGACGATGTGGGTAATGTCGAGTTCGATATTGACCGTAGAAGCTAGGAGAATGTAAGCGATGGCAATACGAATGAACGAAGTAGAAGCAACAGAACAGGGCAGCAACAAAGCGACGACGATGGAGAGGTGTGTGAACGTGAGTCGTGCGATGAATGAAACTGCTCCAGGTGTGTAGTGGTGTGAATGGAATTAGGGATTGTGGCGGCGTGTGTTTTGAAGCATCAATGAATATGTGGCCACCCTCTTCTGTGCGTGTTGGCTTTATATATATATATATATATAATGACCTAACCAAATAATAATAAAACAATATAAAATGAAAACAAAATAAAATAACATAAAACAAAAATAAAATAGAATAAATGGGTTTATGAGTTTGATCATTCTCTAACATTTAATTTTCATGGTTCATATTTTTAATTTTGCAAATATGTCACTTATCCAAACGTATTCCTAAACACATTCACTTTTACAAATAAGTTACTTATCCCACCACTTTCCCAAACACAAATCACTTTTACAATTTGACTTATTTTCAATTTCACTTCTCCATAAGTCCTTCTACAAATAAGTTACTTATCTCACTGTGTTCCCAAACGGGTGCATTGTCTCATTTACTGAGCAAAGGCACATTTGTGGCAGAGAAACACAATTCATCAATCTAATTAACCCTATAAAGTCGACATCAAGAGTTAGAATTATATATTCAACTTGAAGAAATAAGCATTATTTACAAGTCAAGAAGGCGTCTAGCCAACAAATCTCTGATTAAATCAATGTCAGCAACCAAGTAAGTATCGTCATTATCAAAAATCTACAAATTTAAAAAAATTATTAGCCCAATTCAAATTCATCAAACTAAACGAGTAACTCATCAATATTTGATAGATTACGTATTACCTCTTCTAAATCTCTAGTCAATCCACTCTGAATAATACTATACATGTAACTGATGACATAATACCCGCACTCAGTATTACCTGATTGTCGAGGGCACTAAAGATAAAAAACATATTGTTAAAACGTATAAAGGGATAAAATGACTTTCAATGAAAGAACTTAAAGTAAAAGTACTTACTTTTGGATAAAGCCACTGTGTGGTTCTATTTCTACCTTCACGTTTACCGCTCATAAATCGGTATGTCTTGAGTGCGCTGCGATTGAATTGACAATAGTTACATATGAAAAAAACATATTTAAACATCGTTAAAAACAATAATTTACAAATGAAAAAACTTACGTATCAAAGATGTATTTTTGGTCGCCCCCTGCTTTCTGCCAGCCAACGAATCAAACCAATACACAGTATTCACGAGAGGGTAGACAACACAAAGACTCCAATGATGACTACAACAACACATATAAATGAAAATGAAGTTAGCAAAATAAGTTAATTATTACCAATTCAGCTAAATGTGCTAAAATGATAACTATAATTTCATACCTTTCAATTATTGGCGCTAGGTAATACAGCTTTGGATTAATATCTGCTCTTATTGTGCTCCCAATGTAATGCACCCTATGTTCTAGAGAATTGTAACTCTTTATTGTATTCGCAGGACATAAAAATCCATACAAATCACCTCTAGAAAAGTCGACGCAAATATTGTGGAAGGTCCTATTAAAGAGTTAAATAATAAAGGAAATAGTGAGTTATATAAAGCCTAAAAAATGACATCATCAAGTGAAGACAAGAATATAAAAAACTTACAAGATTTCAAACTGAACCATTCTATATCTAGGTCCTCCAGCGATAGGAATTGTTTCACATCATCCTTGTCGATAACAAATTCACATGTTAGACCACGACCCACAATCCCATCAAGCATCTGCATGGTCACAGGTGTAAATTTTTCTTGTAGCTGCCGCAGCCGTGACAAGGATGGAAATTTTGCAGGCTCTTCTGGGTCCTAGTAAAGTAGAGAATACAGATTATAAATATAATGCCAAAGAAAAATCAAGTAAGATCATAAGGTGGCTACTACCTCATGAGGTGTTGTAGGTGTAGAAATGAGATTTTTCGGCCAAAGAATGAAACAACCCTTGGATTGACCTAAATGGATCATCTCTTGATCAGGGATTGGGACGTCGGAGGCTTCCTCACCATCTTCAATACTGTCACCGAGACGCAAGACAAGCTATCTGGAATTGGCATAAAATGGTGCGTAGTAGCTTGCCTGTAGAGATAAGCATTAGCAACAGCGCTTATTGGCTCATCCAGGTAGAGAGTACAATGCTCTCCAACTTCTTCTGTGGGAATATTAGGAGAAGGGTCACCCAGTACTGTCTCAGGCAGATTATTGATATATTTGCTATTGACAAATACAGGGGAATCCATGTTCTTCAGTTCGTCAGTTAGCTTCCCCGATTTCAGGAGAGCTGCGAACTCAACTCTCATATGCTCTCTCATCTCAGCTCTCATCTGCTCACGTAGATTGTCCATCATCTGGGTTTGTATATGACTTTGGATTGATCTTTGAAGTTGAGCATCAAACTCTTCACGGAGTGATTGATGCATCTCAGCTACTCTAGATTGAATCTGCGCTTCAGTGGACTGTTGAGATGGTCGTCCAAAATATTTTCCTAGACCGGTTCCCCTTGACTCCCCTCGAACTTGGCCTGGGTTATCTGGCTTTCCAATCACCGTTGCTAAGATGTCCATCCTCCCACTTTATCTGAAAGCTCCTTGGCTACTTTGCTGTGTAAGGTCATCATGCATCGTATAATACGTCATAAGTGAGGTACCAATAAACCCAAGTCAAACAATCACATGCAATTATTATATGTCAGCACTTACAATCCTTCCAGCCACCTCAGCAACTACTTCATTTACGTACTTGCCACTTTTCATCCTCGCTGCTTTCCATTTTATGTGACGTGGAGGAGGAGCAGGGGACTGAACGACAACAGTGGGATCTGAGGCGGATGCATCCTGCAATCTTTGTTCCTCCTTCGCCATCATCTTTTGTTGAAGCTTTTTGTATCCGCCACGAGACAAATAATGCGGATAGATATTTGCAGTACCCTTTTGTTTGTTAGCTTCACTTAATTCCTATTAAGGCATAAGAGAGAAATCTGAGTCAGTGATAGCAACAAAATGTAGACGACAATTCGTTTGCGATAACTGAAGGATGTTACCTGAAATTGTGGGTCTTACCGTGAAGCCACAAACAATCTCTTGTCTTCAGGGGATAGAAACGGATATTTCTGACATTGATCTTTATCTTTCTTTGACCCCCGAACATAATATCGTGTCAGCTTGTTTTTGAAGTTTTTCCATTATATGCGAACAAGCCCCATCCAATGCTTCTTCATTTCCTTCGTGTCTAGAACATCATAGGTTTGCTGCAAAGTACAACATTGTATAATGAAATTTGAACCAATAGAAATAAAGACATAAATGAAGTGGTGTTGTAAGTTACATACCACAATTTCTTGCCATATCATATCCCGTGTTTCTTGTGGAACAGACCGCCATCCAGGGTACAGTATGCTAACTATACTCCGTACCAAATACCCTAAATAGCTGATAAATTGATCTTCCTCATCACCGATAGGATTCATATCAGCATCAAATTCTACATGCACCATCTCCTATTGTTGGCGATGACGTGCAGTCAAGGAGGACATAGTTGTACATCCCCTAACCTTTTTCACAGTAGGCTCTGGTACCACCATTGGGTTTTCATCTACGTCTCCATCACTGTGTGACTCATCAGAATTCACCATATTTCTGTTAAGAATTTAATGTCAGATATAAATAAATTGCAATCAGCATGAATAAAGTAAACTATGGTAAAAACATATGACACACAATACTATAACTTATATCATAATTAACTATGGTATTAAAAGTATGTATTTCAAACTTGATTCAATTTTTTGGTTTCAGTTTGGTAGTTTAAAAATTTTAGTTTTAACAGACTAAAAAATAGGTAATAAAAATAAAAAAACAGATTTTTTTTATTCTCATTGTGAAACACTGAATTATTTAGATTGTATTTTATATCGAGCCTGAATGATAAGGGTTTAATAGTCTTTGTGCACTTTATTTTTTATACAAATGTGTATTTTACTATGTTGTATTTAGTGTTTTTCTTTTTTCAATTTTGCTTAGGCTTCAGGTTTTTTTATTACATTGATGGTTTGCCAAAAAAAATCTAAAACAGGCCCAATAACCAAAATAATTCATGAACTCCATGAACCAATCGGACTATTATAAATGAACTAAATCAACACTCTTACAATAATAGGATGAGCAAAACAATAAAACAAAAGATTAAAAGAATTAAGCAAATAGTAATATCAAGAGGATGAAAGAATGATGCTCAAAACCTTTGAAGGGGTGCACTCGCTTAATGGGAATTAAATCAAAGGTTACTGAGATTTTAGTTACGTTTGCCTTTGGTGGCATGTTGTGCACATGAGACCACATCTCTTCTTGACCCATTTACAATTGGCCAAGATCACAGATTAGTATATATGCTCTGAGACTTTTTTCATTTCAACACACACATGCAATAACTCCAAAAGAACTCATTTTTTATGATCATAAATCGAAGGGTGTATTAATTCAGGAGAACATCAGAAAGACTTTTCCCTCCAATTTTAATAAGATCTCACCTAACTTTCTCTTTAATGGGACCCATAGCTAAAAGTTCTATTTATACCTCATTTCACAAACGCACGCCGAAGCCAAAAACTTTGACTAAAAAAAATAACGACATGCAGATCGAATGGAGAGACATGCTTTCACCGAAAAGTAACGACATATGCAGAACGGAGTAAATTACAGCGATGGAGTTATGATGGAGTGACGTCGAAGACCATGAAGCAGCGATGGAGACTATGAAGCAGTGATGGAGATAAAGAGAGTCTGAAGCGCCGACGAAGAAGACGGAACAGCGACGAAGAAGAAGCAGCGCGCGCGGGAAGCTGAAGAGTGGGAGCGACG
Organism: Vachellia pachyceras; assembly: GCA_025593235.1. Lineage (NCBI taxonomy): Eukaryota > Viridiplantae > Streptophyta > Magnoliopsida > Fabales > Fabaceae > Vachellia > Vachellia pachyceras. The sequence goes on along the minus strand of JANTPZ010078640.1, from coordinate 11,160 downwards.
AAGACGGAGAGTGTACAGCGATGAAGATGGAGGGAGAGAGTGGGAGCGACTGAGTGGGCATGCAGCAGGACACTGAAGACGGTGGGAGCAGCTCGTGCGGGAGAAAGTGAAAGTGAAAAAGTGCCCCATGAAGTTAAGAGTGAAAAGAGTGTAAGGTGCGCCTTTTTGGCGCCCTATCCTGTAGATAGGGTGCCAAAAGACCCTTTGGCGCCCTATCTACATGATAGGGTGCCTAAAGGCACATAATCACTTCATATAATTACAAAAATGCCATCACCTTCATTTTTTACTCCCTTTTTTAAAAAAAGGACGCAAATTTCAGTAATGAAAAATATATTCTGTAGTAGTGGAGACAATTATATTTGATATATTAATGGACATTAAATTATAACTGGGATGGGTTGATGGCCAGCCCACCTCAACCTACTTCCTCTCACGCTTTGCAAGTAGAGGAACCAAATCTTTGATATCCATGAAGTTCCACATCTTTGCAAAATTAGCTAGTTCAGGATTAAGCCCATGAAAAAAATGATACTTAACTCCAGCTCTTGAAAATAAACATCAACACTCATAGAGCCTTGTTTCAATTCTTTCAACTTTTGATAAAAGTCTCTATTTAACTTGGGGTTATGACTAGACATCCATTGATATGCTTCAGCAGTCATCCTTTAAAGAAATCCTTTTAGTAATATCTAGGAATCCTTCAAAAGTTCTTTTTCACCATACATATTGTACTTATTTTTAAGAAAATCCAAAATGACACCAAGATTGTTCAAGAATGAATTTTTCATGAAAATCAAGATTGACACTAAGAGTGTTCAAGAATGACAAAAAATTGTTCAAGAAAATCAGGAATGACACAAAGATTGTTCAAGAAAATCAAGAATGACACACAAAAATTGTCCAAGACAATCAAGTATGACACCAAGATTGTTCGAGAATCAAGAATAGTTCAAGAATTGACATAAAGATTGAGAATAAACAAAAAGATTCCAGAAATTTCAGAAAAACGCAATAAAATAGAAATAAATGAAACGCGATGTAGAAATATCGGATTGAAATGATTCCAAAACGAATTGAAAGATGAGACTCTAAATTATGACAACAACCTATTAAATGTTGAAAGATACGAAAGAAAAGTAGACGAACAGATGGAGAGAATTGGAAGACGAATAGAAATGACTAGACATAAGAAAAGAAAACAAATGGACCAAAATTGAAACAGAATTAACAAAAAGATAAAACCTGATTTTAGAAATGAAACTCTAATACCAGGATGACATGAACCCAATATGGAAAGATCCTAAGAACCCACAACCAATCTAAAATATATGCACCCCAATAAAGCTAAACACAGGTTGACGATCCACTTGAACCTTGAACACGGAAGAATAAGGACCCTAAGGTTGGAAGATGCCACAAGGTTGATCAAGTCTTGATAAGTCGTTTGTTTAACAAAGAACCCTAGAGAGAATCCACTTGCAAGAAGCAACTTGCACAATGCAAAGTTTAACCTCAAACTCAAATATGATAATCTCCAATCTTGTTCATCTCAAGAATGAGCATTACAAAGTATTTATAAAGGTTACATTCTGAAATTCTATCCTAAAAAGATAAAATTCAATCTAAAACCTAAAAAGATAAAATTAAATCTAAAACTGATATATATCCTAAAATCTAGATATAAGGATATTCAAAAGAATATCTTTTAAATAATCCTATCTAATTCAAATAATAAATTTTTGCATAAATAAAATAAATAAAAGATAATAATCATTTTAGGCTCAAAATGTGATTATTTAGGCCCAAATGAGTCCTCTCATGTATAGCTCAAGGTTCAAGCCCTTAATTTGAAACCTCCAAGCCCAAAATATGATCTGTAGGTCCACTCAGAATTTGAAAAGTCTTATTTGAATTTGATGTGTCAAACTGGATCGTGTCAAAGATGCTTAAATCAAGTTGTTTAGGTATGTAACCCTTTTGCCAATTACATCACAAATAACTCTTAAATCTTTTATAGAATTGAATCATCATATGATCTGGTGTGTTTAACCCCATATAATGTCTTGAGATCTAAAATCATTTTGATAATCTCAGTTAAGTCAAATCAACAATGAACCTTTATGAGTAGAACCATTACTTACAATTGTCTCACGAAGATAACTCAAATGCACCCACTTTGGTGGAACCTACAGTTAAGCAATCAAGTTTTTGACAAATATTCATTAATTGACAGCATTATGACTCAAAATTTAATTCCGATGACTTAATAATAATTTTCTTACATGTACGCATATATCGTAGTTTGTATCTCATATGTACATATGTAATATGCATGTAGTGATCTAATCATAATAAGCATAATTTAAGCGTGGTACAATATGTCTAATCTAACCTAAATCATCTTAAATCAATGAGAGGACCTATCTAATAAGAAAAGAAAAATGGTTAACATAAATGAGAAACCTCGTTTAAACATATGATGGGAGTGAGATGAGAAATGAATATACAACCAGAGTATATGGAGGAAGGCACCATATGCTAAGTCCCTTTCCATTATTTTTTATGCCCATTAGAGACCATAATTAAACCACCTGAACACTTTATAATGTCTAGAATTAGTGTACCAAGTGAAATTTTAAACCATTTCTTGCAATACTATTTAGCATTACTGTTTACTTGGTAAAAATCCTAAAATTTTGATCAACTTTAAAAAATCATAACTAGTTTTAGAAAATTCCAGGTTAAATGGTTTAATGCTCCAATTAAAACTTACTCAATTCTTTGTAGAAAAAATGCCGATTAGACCAATTTCTTTCCTAATTAATATAGAAAAGATCATGAAAAGTTCACCAATTAGTTAATTATCAATATTGTTATATGATGAACTTCATCACATAACACTCTAGACTTCTCCACGGCCAACTTACATAAACATGTGGGCATTCTTTTTGGGTTACCTTCGTCGTGACCAACTTTGGTCCACACTACAACCAACTTTCTAAGATGGAGAGGAGTTCCTCTCGAGTCACTTTCGCCCTGACCAACTTCTTGGCTTGCCACAACCAAATTGGCTAGTGAGTAAAAAAATGACTGAATAGAAAAAACCAGAACTTTACATACCCATTTAGTGGCCATAAGTCCTAAACATTTTCATCATCATAACATACTATCCGCGAACATAAGGCATAAAAAGGGGTCTTTATCATTCACAAGTTTACATCACATAATATCAAATAATCACAAACTTGGGTTCAACAACTCACAATCACAATGCATGAAGCTACTTTTCCTCCTTCTTTAGCCTCCCTTCTCCTTGCCCTTGCCTTGACTAGAACTTTGGCCTAGAAGTTATTATTTAGTAAAGGATGAGATTTCTTGGAAATCTTAATAGCAAATTCTACTAACAAACATATCAACATGTATGATCATTACTAATGACATTAAATGCCATGACTAATACTACATGTAACTAAACTCAACTAGCATATGGACAATGCACAACATAAATAAGGATTTACATACTCAAATATCACAGAGGTCAACAATGAACAAGAACATTATTGTAGAGTTATTACATTCGCTACCTTTGGTTCTTTAGCTAACTTAAGCTTGCTTGTCTCTGAGCTCCTGAGTTTTATAGGCTCCCTTGATATCTCCAACAACTACACAATATCATAATGCACTTCCCATCACAAATTATCCAATGGAATGCATTACCAGACTTTAAAACTATTCCTCCTCCTTAAGTTCTAATCTCTTGAACTCTAACTTCCTCAATTTCAATTATAACGTTTTCAAATTCAATTTCTCACTTGTACAGTGCACAATTTCATCATTCTAAATGTATTAGAAGTTTTAAAATCATCAAAATCTACCTCCTTCCCAGCTTTGGCCGAAAATCAACATAAGGAAAGGAAATTGGATTCTCATGATTTCTTTCCATATAGTTGCTTATTCTAGCTCCTAATCATCTTCATAACCATTACACAACTCAAATTCATCTTCCCATGGCCCTCAAAATTTTCAGTTAGCAACCCTTTCCCTAGGGTCCCAAATCCAAAATTCCAAAACAACCAAGAACAACTACAATCTAGCTTTTATCAAGTTCCATAGTAGTAATAAAGTTGGATTTTGGAACTTACCTAGTCCAATTTGAGCTGTGGACCACTTTCTCTCTCTAAAAATCCTTGGAGTCGTAACTTCTATCTTGAAATATACCAAAAAAAAAAGAAAACAAACATATTAAACAAAGGATAGAGGCCAGATATATGATAAAATAACTTTTCACCAGTAACTTTTACCACATAAATACAAGCTCATTTTTCTCTTCAATACCGAATAATGATTATGACAATTGGTTAAACCTAAGCGGCCTACGGTGCGTGTTATCTGAAGGGAACACGCTTTTTCGATCGCGGTGGTATGATTGCCGGGCCCTCTCCTCGTTCCGCCCGCTGGCCTATTGGGATAGCAGCCTTCGGGCTTTGCCTGCCCTTTATATCTCGGCCCGGGAAAGCGCTGGCAACAAAAGAAAGGAAGGGGTCCATGTAGCTGCTGCAAAGATCAAGTTGGTAAGGATGAAAAATTCTCTTCATTTTTCTATTCATTTCTATGATCATCGATCATAGGAGGGTCCCTTTACCATTCTGTATAAATGGGTTATTCTATTTGTACAGATATGGTGGAGGGGCACTTTCAATCCTTGTTTGTCAGCATTTATGGCTTTCTTAGCACCTCTGTCTTAGCTCGAGCTCACATACGCAATTCCATTTCATTAGCTCTACCAAATGGGCCTATGACCCTCAATTTAATTAATTTATTTTCTTCCTTAAAATCTTGGCTTAAGGGCTAAGTAAAACCTTCCCAGAAATTTTTCTTAAGAATCCTTTTATCAGTTGACTAGTGTAATACCATGTGAAATTCTCATAATTTTAGAAGAACTTCTCTAGTTTTTCTCCACCTCAAGCTCTTTCTGGAAATGCCTTTTCCGTAGCTTCTTACATCTGCCTTTTTCCTTTGGTTTGTTGTCCTTTTCTTTTTGTTTAGGCAAACTGATGTGGACTCAAACTTGAAACTACTTTTAGAAATTCATATAATCCTCAAGCTATTTTCCCACTTTTAAACTAATTTTCTGAGGCCTATTGGTATTTTAAATAGTTATATTTAGCTAAAAATTCATCAATTAGCCAAATATTGATTAATTACTAAAAACTAATTTTGAGGTTATTCTTGCTATCTAACCTCAATCTTACCTCAATTATGCTTTGGGAAATTATTCTCTACATTCTTATACCTTGGGGCAATTTCTTGATATTTTGGTCAAAATTATCAAAATGCCTCTAGTTTGGTCAACTTTACCATAATTACTATTTTGCCCTCACTTGTCTAACATGCACCTATACCCTTCCTTATGATCTCTACTGCTCAATCCAACCCTGAACTCACCTTTAATAACACATTTAGCCTTTTTATTTTTGATACTGGAAATACGGTAATTACACCACATTTGAAAGATAACTAACCTTGTAAAATCTAAAGCTATATTGAACACCATACCCAAACAATTTTGGAATTCATATAATGACTCATTCAATATGAGAAGCAATAAAATTTACAATGTATATCTCGTTACAAAAGGTAATCACGGAGGGAGGTCCCGCTTACATCATATGATCGCAAATATCATATGTAACACAACTTAAACATACAATTGACCTGACTTTGATACCACTATTGGATTGGAAGCAACAACAGGGTATTAAATTTTTCAATCCCCACCTTGGATCTATCAAAGGTGTTGAAGTTGTGTAGTGAGAAGTATATCTTTCTTTGACTCATTTCAACGTTCAAGTGTTTCCTTTTCTTTCTTGTTTGATTTCAAGAAGCCAACAACTCCGGTTAGCTCCCACTTCTGGCATCTACATGAATAGCTTTCAACACAAATGGTGTGCTATTGCCTCAACGTCTGACTCTATGATCAACTCTAATCTCATTTTTGCTATCAATTTTCTTATATGTTTTTAGAAAAACTCTAGCTATCTAGTTATAACTATTCAGGGCTATCCCTTTTTAATTTTGAAAATCAATCTTTATCAATTTCAAAATCCAAATAATATCATATCAATCAACATTTGATTGTCTTTTATCAACAAGAAAAAATAAATAAAAGTGGTTTAATTAAATCCGCCCAACAGATCCAACTTAACCTATTTATTTAATTTGGATAAAGAACCAACGATGTTAGATTTTAATTTCTTTCCATAAATTAAAACCAAGATATTATATAAAAATTTTATCTTTCAATATAAATCAAACTTAAGATTTAATCTATCCTTATAAATTAAATTCAAGATATATCATTATCATATAAGTATATATACGATATATACATGAATTTATTTATGCAAATATATATCCACCATGGAATATTCACTGAATCCAGACATACCTTAGATTCAATAAATCGGGACATCCTAGCTCATAGTGGGCTATTATTTGTGTGGCCCTGTAAGCCTATATGAAGTTGGCAGTGGGCCAGAGACTATATTAGCCCACAAGTCGCAAGCGGCCTCTAGCAAGACATTATGACCACCCGATTCATATGTGGATTATAAGCTAATACAACCTATCATATAACCACATCACATCCCTTTTGTCAATGATATTTTAGTCAAGGATGATGCATGGAGATTGTCATCTTCTTATTCCTGACCATTATTTTCTCGATCCCTGAGCAGTATAACTAACAGAAATGGAACTTCCTTTCCATCATAACATGACTCTATATTTCTCAGATTCATTTATCAAAGGACGCATCAATATCTCTCTAGTAATGTGAGGGATAAATTCTAACTTGACCATTCATATTTTCTCTACATGAAATCCATTAAGCCCGAGTATAGCCTTTATCATCACTCGGTCAAAAGTAACTTTTGACTAGGTCAAAGCTGGGTGGCTCTCATGTAGAAATCCATGATGATCTCAAGCCAAAGTGTATAGTGATGTAGTCGTTCATGAGACAAGCTTATGACTTAATCCATGTAGTTTTCTTACAGCGGATTGGTCCATTACCTTGTACTTTTACAGATGCCTGTGTACTAAACAGAAAAGCCTTACATGTGGTAAGGGGGAGTGATTGTAAATATTATCAAGTCCTTAAGTTAGAAACTTGAGACGGCTGATTCAGCTTTATTTTCACTATATTTTTGCTGGAATTTCTATAGCTTTTAATGTAACTTTAGCCCTTCATGACCCTTCTTGTGCTTAATTTGAGATTTAGAGTTGTTGATCTTGATTAGCTTGATTTTAGGTGCATTTACCATGAATAATGATATGTTTGCACTTAATTTCCATCATGAGCAAGTGATACTTCAAATGTTTGCTATTTCATTTCAAGAACTCTATCAAATATCATGGGGAAGCAGCTCTGGAACATTTCACCGCAGCGTAATTCACAGTTCACCGCAGCCAAAGTTTAATATGGCGAGCAAGAACTCTCAGGAAAGGTTCGCCGTGGCGAATATCGCACATCAGCAACAAATCAGGCTCCAAATGGAAATAATACCCGACCCACCTTCTTGGATCCGACCCTGGACGGTTGATATATGCCAATTAGGGTAAGTTTCAAGGGGGAAGCAAGAAGCATCGATCATCTCATTTTCTCTCATTTCTCTAACCTTCCACACTCCACAACCCTAATCTTATCTATCTATTATCCGTAATCCATTCATGCATCTTCATCCATCAAGCCGGATCTGAAACTACTTGTTATGAGTAGCTGAGCATCTCCCTCCCTCTTGGAGATGAAGATGGTTTGAGTTCAATGTGCCAAAAAGGGGAGTAATAGTTTTCAGCCATTGACGATGATGACACTCAAGAAGAAGACGAAACATAACACTGGTAACGAATAATCGATGAACCCTGGAGTGTTCATCCATTGCTTCCATCCAGCCTCATGTTTCATCCCCTCTTGAGCGTCGACATAGTTAGAGTTGTAGAGAACTGAATACAACTTCTTCGGAAGGGGGAAGTCTATGTAAACGGATAAACACTAGAGTTTCAAAGGATATAAAGGTTTTAAATGCAGTAGTAGTTGAAGGATTGTTGGGTGAAATTTATGGCTACACAGATCTGATTAATGTTCAAGATCAGGAATCGAAGAGTCCTATACCTAAACTGTTCATTTCCAAACCCCTTGTCTGGAATTACGTTTCACACCTGCTTAACTCCTGGATTGTTTGTTCAAGAATTGATTGTTTCTCACTTTCAATGCTATTTAATCTACTATTAAACACTCAATACACAATTCAACATAATTACACATGCCTAAAATACACTATTAAACACTGTAATGAACAATGCTATTAAACCATCACCTCATTCAAATGAAGGATAAACTCATTCGAAAGTGAAAAAAAGGATTGGAAAACCTTACACGAATCAGTTAATCCGAATGAGGGGTACAATTAATCTGAATGGAGCATCGTCCACACTTTCTACCCATAAAAGAACACGACGGTTTAGAAATCCTTAATCGAATAAGTAGAAGAATTTATTCGAATAGGTCACTTCATTCGATTGAAGGATAAATCGTATCAGATACTGCATCCACACTTTCTAAATCAATTTAGCGAACAACGGTTTGGAAGTCCACATTCGAATCCACTCAATCCACTCATTCGAATGAGGGATACAAATCATTCGAATTAATGAATCATCCTCACTTTCTAAACAGTAGAATACGGCAGTTTAGAAATCCATAATCGAATCAGTAGAAGAACTTATTCGAATGGGTAACTTCATTCGATTGAAGAATAAATATCATTCGAATAAATAGGGCGTAAAAACCTTCTACAACCTACCAGAGAACAACGATTTGGAGCTCCATATTCGAATCAGCTTAATGCCTTATTCGAGGGAGTCACTCTACCTTCGGTTCTTACATTCATTTGAATGGATGCATCATCCTCACCTTCTAAGCTATGCAGGAATACGGCGGTTTAGAAATACCTAATCGAATGAGGAGAATAACTTAATCGAATCCGTCAGTTCATTCGAATGAAGAATAAAAATAATTCGAATTGGACAAAATGTCGTATTTTTCTAAATCGTACCAGTGAACAATGGTTTGGAAATACATATTCGATTCATGTGAACAACTCATTCGATTGAGTCTCTCTAACTTCAATTCGTCAGAAAGGGGTCTCTCACGCATTCGAATGAGGAATAGTTCTCATCGGAATGAGATCAGTGCATGACTTTCTAACCTGTGCAGGAATACGACGGTTTAGAAATACCTAATCGAATGGGGAGAATAACTTAATCGAATCTGTCGGTTTATTTGAATGAAGAATAAAACTAATTCGAATTGGATGAAGCGTCATATCTTTCTAAATCGTACCTGTGAACAACGGTTTGGAAACAACTCATTCGATTGAGTCTCTCTAACTTCAATTCGTCAGAAAGGGGTCTGTCATGCATTCGAATGAGGAATAGTTCTCATCGGAATGAGATCAGTGCGTGACTTTCTGAACCGTAATTGAAAAAAATGGTTTGGCAACATCAATTCCTGAACCGCATTCTCTGTGTTCGGTTTCAAAAGATTTGGTTTGGCATCCGAATTATACACACTCGTCATTCGAATGAACATCCTGCTTAGCAAGCTAACATGTAAATCAAAAGGAAGAGTGGTTTAGGGAGTTAAACAGCATGGAGGATGACGTGGCAGTTATCTGACTTGGCAAACGGCTGGCCCAGGTGAAAATTTATTCATTTTACAAACTTCCGTGGTGAATCTAGTCCCTCGAAAACTTCCGGATACACAGTGCTCCAACACGTGAACTTCCGTGGCAAAAATGCTACTTTTGTTGGAAATTGTGCCCTAGGGCCAATCATTGTACTTGCACATTATTTCTTTTAATGCATTTTCTCCATTTAATTATCATATGTTTTGCACGTTTGTTGTGATAATTACATCCGTAGACGAATTATGAATATTATCTTAAATGTCCCTGGTTGGTTGTTTATACGGGAGCGTAGATAAGGTAAGACCGGTATGACTTTGATTAGGTATGGAGATACGAGTCAAAGTTATGAGCACTTGTAAGAGTACAAGGTGTTGGACTGACCCGCTATGAGAAAGCTACATGGATTAAGTCATTAGCTTATCTCATATGTGATCACATCACAATGCCCTTTGACCTGAGATCATCATGGATTCCTGCATGACAGTCACTAAGCTTTGACCTAGTCAAAAGTCACCTTTGACCGGGTGATGATAAAGGCTATAATTGGGCTTAAGGGTTTTCATGTGGAGGAATATGAGTAATCAAGAAGGGATTTGTCCATCACATTAACCGAGAAATATCATTGGGCCCCTCGATAAGTGAGTTTGAGAAATGTATGGCCATACTATAATGAAAAGGAGATTTCATTTTCTTTGATCAGACTACTCAGGGATCGAGAAAGCGATGGTCGGGAATAGGAGGATGACATCATCCATGCCTCATCCTTGACCGAGATATCGCGTGACAAAAGGGACGTGATGTGGTTGCATAAAAGGTTACGTCGTGTTAACGATCCCCGTATGATTTGGGTAGTCGTAATGTCTT
>JANTPZ010078634.1:674-13341 GCA_025593235.1 Vachellia pachyceras | reverse complement strand
TTTTTTGTTGGGATTCTCCCTAAAAATATTATCAAAACTATTCTTGTTATTACTATTATTCTTATTATTGCCTTAATTTTCTCCAATATTCAGCAGTTATATTAAGGTTAGTTTACGTATAATTTCTATAACTATAATAATCAATTTTAGTATGAAATATATAGAAACTTTATTTTATTTACAAAACAGGAGTGGTACATAATCTAGCTTGTAAACTTTCAAATTAAAATGCAGTAAATCTATTTATATTTTATCTGTATATAATATCTATATATCTTAATTATATATTTTGCTGTCAACGCATCTTATCTTGTATCTTATAAAATTATTAGTTATGATTTCTGGACTCCATATAAAATATGAGGTAAGGTTGAAGGTTGAAAACGAAATATGAGCTTACAATACCTAGCCTTTTCTATTTTTGGCCTTCCAATATATCTACCTTTTTTTTTCCAGACCAATATATCTACCATTTGATTGGCTGGGGGAAAATATTGCTATCTTGGATTAATTGGTGATATAATCCAGAAAAAGTGTGGAAGACCGATCGATTCATAAAAAAAGAAAACAAAATAAAAATATTACTATCAGATAAAAAGCGGGAACCAACAATTATCCTTCCCGTAAAAATGAAAAATAAATGTGGAACTGGTTCCTACGGCGGGGTTAGGACTTTGGAGAGTAAAAGTGCTGACCTATATCTATATGTAAATGGGTACGTAATTAGTTCAATCCGGTACCTACGTGTAAAAAACTAAAAATCGCTTCTGGGTGTGGCGCTCTGCTTTTCACTTCATCTCCTCGACTTCGAATCTCTCTGTCTCTCTGAAGTTTAGAGCAACAGCAATATTCCATGGGGTCTATACTCGGTAATTGGCCGTCGTACGACCCTCACAACTTCAGTCAGCTCCGACCTTCCGATCCTTCTAGTCCCTCTGTGAGTATTTCATATTCTAGGAGGACCTCTTGCTTAAATTCCTTACTTTTCTACTGCTCATTGAAAAATATGATCTTGCATCCTTTGATATTTCCCTTCAATTCCCCTGCCCCTGTTGCCACATGATTTTTATTGCCTAGGAAAAGGCTTTCCAAGTTAACTGGCGTCCTTGTCCGTGAACTTGTGTGATTGTGTTTTGAGTATGCGATCTCTGAATTCTTAAATCTGTTTCTTTTGATTGTTCGTGCGGCATTTTTTGGGCGATGGATGGAGATTGGACTCCTTACATCCGACGCTATGTGCTGCTGTGCAGCATTGTCATTGTGAAGATGCTCTTTCCATCACTTTTGCTGCATAGCTTTTATCAATTTCCTCTAGCTTGGGATGATCTTCACACTATAATTAGACTTTTCTAGCTCGAGATGATCTTCAATTTCTCTCTTATTTATTTGTTTCTAACTTTCAAAGAGGTACCACAAGTGTTCATTCTGTTACACTTTCCCTCAATCTAGTTCATTAGCTTTATACGCAGTTCTGATCATTATTGTAACCATAAAATCTCATTCTTCCCCTAGGCTCTGAATACAGCACTTCATCTAAATAAGAGGTTCCTAAAATATTACAGCTCTTGAGATTCACTCAATCTATCAATGATTCACATACTATGAAGCATGGGCAGTTCAAGGAACAAGCCATATCCATGTCCAGAATGTGTCAGAATCGAAAATCAATACGATGTCCCAACCACTAAATGTTGCTCTGGCGTAGAAGTTTCCCCTTTGGTTTTGAAAGCTCTTTGATGTGTCCTTAACATGTTTTCTATGACTTATTTGTTTCAATTATTAGGTACTGATATGATAGAATGACTATGATATGTTGTGCTCTTATATTTTGATGTCTTTGTTGCTATGTACTTGTCTTTTATTTTTTGCTTCAGGTATAAAAAACTCTGCCCTCATCAACAGATCGCCTTTTCCGCATTCCTGATATGATCTTTTTACCCCTCTTCTTTCATATTCATGATGCTATCCATCCTTTCATTCCAGATAGAAATGTTGAGACAATATATTCATCTGCAGTTAAATCACAAGACTTTTGACGGAATTTGGTTCTACATTTAGTTAGGTACTTAAAGGTCATCACAGTCTAATGGAGTTGTATGAATCAAATAGTAGAAGCACTGTCAAATTAGTTTATAGCATAGACAGCTACTTCATACTTCTGAGCTTCAGTTTTTGGATAGGAGGGCCTTTCATACTATTCATCATGTTTCTAATAAGAAACAACTCTAAATCCATTAAAACCTTATAACATTTTGGTTGACCTAGGAGTGTTCATGGGATCTAGTAGGATTGCAGTAATAGATGACTTGTAAATTATTGCACTTCAGCTGCCAATCAAACACTTTGAAGATTTTTGGGGCTGTGTTGCACTCCACTTAGGTTCACCTCAAATTTCTAAATATGGATTTAATGCCAGTAATCTCTCTATCTGAATCTCAAGTTGGTGAAAAATTATGATAAAACATATTTATGTGAATGCACAATGAAAAAATAAGGTATTTCATAAAAAATTAAAAATAAAATATATAATGAGCGGTCAACTGCTAAGCATGGTGTTCCATCCACATGTAAACTTGTACTGTTTACTCTCACCGTTTCCACATGCCTTGGACCTGAACCCTGAACCTTCTAAATTCTGAATGAGCTTACATTACCATAACATGACGACAAATATCAAGGATGGTTCTCATGTTATGATATAGTTCAGTTTTTTTAGATTTTCAAAGAAAGCATAATGAATCTTGGAACTACCAAAAGGTGTCTTTCGTGGTAGCAGGTATCCAAAGTTTACTCTGTCATGGCTCTATGGCATGTTAGCACTTAGCATTCACAAATTAACGGTTGAATGATAAATTTTCTGGTAAAGATTGGTACTTGTTATTCATAACCTGATTTAATACTCTAACAATATATGTTGTCTTCATGTAGAAAATGACACCTGCTACTTACCATCCAACTCACAGCAGGACCCTTCCACCACCTGATCAAGGTATTGAGGACTGAGGAGAATATACTCCTGCCCATGGCTGCAGTGCTGCCTTGCTGGATCTATTTGATTGTTATCTGCTTAGAACATGTCCCTATAATATAAGATCATTTCTGTCACCTAGAAGCAGAATCTAAACTGAATGTTCAGTGTGGACCTATTACTTAAAAATGGAAGCTGAGCTTTTAAAGGGAAATGGGAAGCATGGTTTAAGAGGATTTTCAATCTTGATCCTGTTTTGGTTCTTGGAGTAGACATGTATTTATCTTTGTCACCACTGTTATTGAGTTGAGGATTTGCTAACCATGTGAATGTTCCCCTGGCAGTGATAACTACTGAAGCAAAAAATATCCTTCTCAGACATATTTACCAGCATGCCAAGGAGAAGGTTAGTTCTAAATTCTAAGGGTGCCCTCGCCCATATCCACTCCACTATTCAGGGATCTTATAGCTGCTCATGCTCAATTTTGTCTGCAGTTGAAACCAAAACGATCTGCATCAGATAATCTCTCTCCAGAGCATGGATGCAAACAATCGAGGGTTTCATGTTGATCATTCACATTGATCAACTTTTCATGCAAGCAGATTTACATTGTTAAATATGTATCGTCACTATGTACATAGCGAGTTTTACATGTTTTGTGTTTATAAACTACCTAGCCTTACGGAATATGTAATTTGAAACCATGGAATGTAATGTGGATGAACTGATTGCTTATGCTTTATGCGGAATATCTTCTGCATTCCTTTGCACTCAGCGGTTACCTTGTCCACATATATAAGATAGGAATAGGGAGTGACATACTCTATTGAAGGTATACAAAACGCATCCTTGATTACGCTGATTTTTTTTTTTTTTTCTTTTTTGCCTGTGCTTACAGTTTAAAGTTAAGTCGTTTCTACCTGGTCATCTTTTAAACAAAAAAAAAAAATTGGGTCAAAGTTCTCTATTATCTTTACTTGACCTTGTATAAGTGAATCCGCCCTCATGTTACATAATATTAAGGGTTAAGGGGTATTCCACATTTTTTTAAAGCAAGTAGCATTCAATATTTTAAATTAAATTTTGATGCATCTAAATTATAAAATATATTTGTAGTAGCATATATATATATATTAAGTTTAATGTGTCAGTTACTGTTTGAGAAAAAAATTATTTTAAAATACCGAGTGTCGCTGAAAAATACTTTTCAGTGTTAAATATATCAAAAAAGAATTTAAAATATTGAATATTAAATACTATAAAGTATGGGATACATCATAATCCCAGTTTTAATGTTAAATCCATGTCAAAAAATCTTTATAGCTTGTTTGATATGATGGAATTGGAAATGTAATTAAATTCTACGTCATATGTATGTTTGATTTGCATGAATTGGATCTTTACGTGGAATTGATTTCCATTAAAATGAATCAACTCAATTCCATGGTTTGACCTATGAAAATCCAATGGGTTCCATGGAATCCAAACTTTCCAGATTAAAATACCTTCATCGATAAACTTTTTTTACCATTTTTACCCCTCAAACCAGTTTTGTTACATTTTCATTTATTTAATATGCATTAAAAAAGAAAAACACATCAATTCTATATTAATTTCCATATCATACCAAACATCTTTTTAAACATTAAATTTATATCTATATTCATATCGATATCAATTTTTATCAAAATCGTTCGTTAACGTTGAATTGTCGCTGGCTGCTATACCCTTCCCCCTTGGAGCGAAGGGTAGGTGCTACGAAAATAATAAAATGATAGGAAAGTCTCCCTTCTCTGTCCCAAACGAAAAACTTCCTGAAAAATAATCCTTTCATATCACGTTGGTCAAAAGGAAAAATCGTTGAAGGGGGAACATGCTGCTGCATCATGCAAATCAGTTTTGACTAGGAGACCACAAAAATTTAAAAAAAAAGGTAAAATTTTGAAATTGTTCAATGATAGTGTCTGACCAAGCAAATGCAATGAACAAGCCCCGTGAGGGTGAGGAGAACGAAGCCCCATAGCCTCTAGCCAAAGTTTTTCCGCCTGCTTGAGCTCTGTTGTCCTCTGACCTGTCTGAAGGCGATCGTTTCGTTTCGTTTCAGTCTTTGCTAAATTCAGCGGCAACGACCATGGCAACGTCTTCCTTAACTACAGCTTCTATCCTCTTCACGAGAAGCACAACTACCAGAAAATCGTACACTTCATATTCCCCCTCATCTTCATTTCCTCGCATCAACTCCGTTCCGCGGAAATTTCATATCAGGGCAACAACTTCGCCTGCGCCTACCGTTTCGCCGACTGCCACCACCTCCCCAGCCTCATCCACTCCTTCCAAACCCTTACCCTTTCGGGTCGGTCATGGTTTCGATCTTCATCGGCTAGAGCCTGGTTACCCGTTAATTATTGGGGGAATTAACGTGCCTCACGAAAGAGGGTGCGAAGCTCATTCTGATGGTAATTAGATTCCGGCTCGCTGACTTTTTATCGTAAACTCTCGTTTTTGTGGCCTCTTCCATATGATTGCTGAGAAAGCTGTAAACGGATTTTTCAAACAAGAGCTTATTAGAAAATCTGGGTTGAATTCTATTTAATTTGTTTTCTGAAAAATAAATTAAATTAACGAAATGGTTCTGTTACGTATGATTGGCTCCGTTGCTTGTTCGCTGTAGGGGATGTGCTGCTTCACTGCGTGGTCGATGCGATCTTGGGGGCGCTAGGTCTTCCTGACATAGGGCAGATATTTCCGGACTCTGATCCGAAGTGGAAGGGTTGTGACTCCTCTGTTTTTATCAAAGAATCTGTGAGTATATGCTATTTCCATGACTATTATAGTATTTATGTCTCTTACTACTTATATTCCTCCAAAGCTTTTTTCCCAGTTTCATGCTAGTGTAGTAGTCTTTCGGGAACAAAAGATAAGCAATAATTATTCGCTACGCAATGTGGAAGGGTATTTCAATGGTTGACTTTAGAGACGATACGTGCAGTCTGTAAACCACAAGAAGTTGGTTGTGTAGAGTTAGAGCTTCATAGTTGCCAATAGTGAGGGTGTTTGGGAAAGCTTCTCAACACCCCAAAAGCTCATTCAACAGTGTTTTTTCAGAAAATGAGATAAACTTCTTCACACATTTAGTACTTCTCCACCGCTTTACCAAACGGACCCAGTGACTTACACCAAGGTGTATGTCAAACACTCGAAATCAATTTAAAAAACACTTTTGACGCTAGTCGATGCAAAAAATCCATTTACATACTTCCCTCGTATTGCGTAAAATTGCTTAAAAACGTTAATCCAAACATCCCGCCTTGGCTGGTGAGATGACATTTTTGCAGAATTTTAATAATTAATGAAAGAGTATGGTGATTATATCAAATGTCAAGGGAAACAATGAAAAGATAGGTAGAGTAAGGAATAGAAATCAGGTTTTTTCAACTGTGAATCTGAAGGAAAATGAAGTAAAAACGGAGGATTTTGTTAAGTTATATAGGGTTTAACTTTGAGGGTGTGTTTGTGCTTGGACAAGATACTGATCAGAATCATGTATTTGTCGACACATGGCTTATTGGGTAAATACATAGAGAGGATCGGTTGGCAATATATTAAATTACTCCACTAGTGCGAGTACCCTGTTCAAAACTGAGAATGGTGGAACTGATTATTTCTCAGCTCCGTTTGCTCGTATGTTGTTTTTTGCTGAAAAAACGCAACTTCGAGCATATTTGTAGTATGATTGCTGTAGAAGAAACTGTGTTTTTGTACAGAGAAAGCGTTTTACTGTGGATATTTGTTTAGCCTTGTCTAATCTTGGGGTCGTTGGTTCCTCTACAGGTGAGACTTATGCATGAAGCAGGTTATGATATTGGAAATTTGGACGCTACATTGATACTTCAAAGACCAAAGCTAAGCCCACACAAAGAGGCCATCAAGACCAACTTATCTGCGCTTCTTGGAGTTGATCCTTCTGTGGTAAATATCAAAGCAAAGACTCATGAAAAAGTTGACAGCCTTGGTGAGAACAGAAGTATAGCAGCTCACACAGTGGTCCTCCTGATGAAGAAGTAAAAGAAGCTGGGAATTGTATTGGAGGGGAAAATACGAGTTATACTTAATAAACATTGTTGTGAAATGTATGAATAATGCTTGATTAGCATTTTTGGTTTTACTGCTTATTATACAGATCGAATCGCGAAGCGTGCATTATACTATTTGGTTTGAATAACTGGTTCTGTCTTTCTCATGACATCCGTGAAGGTTGAACTAAATGAATAGTATCAATGTGTTGTAATTTTCAGAACTTGCCAAGAACCGGTCGCTCTGTCTACAATTTTTCTCGTGAAATTATCATGCACTTCAAATAATCTGACCTGGAGCACCTGGAATGCCAAAATGAAACAAGCGAAAGAAAAATGGAGTATGAGCATTATTTCTCAACCCACCCAGTATCATATCGAGGAAGGATCACAGAGAGATTTCTATCAACGCTGAAAGAATAACCTTTTAGACATTCTCATCAAGTTCAGCATTAAATTGATGGAATGTGGAAACAGTCTCAGTAAATAAATGCACATCACACTTGTTGCCAGAGCCCAGAGTGGTTCTACTGCTAACATAACATTTAACAAGAAGCATTCTAATACAATTAAAAAAGAGAAAAAAGGCCATCCAATACCGTTTTTTATTAGTAATGTCATGGTTAAAACTTGCAATCTCTAGATCACGAACTTAATATCGGGTAGGTGTAAGGTTAAAAGTGGGAGAAGCGATAGCTAATCATTGATAGGATTTTTGTCTTCTTCAAATATCAGCTGTTCTGCTTTTAACTTGAACAGAGGCACGCACTCATGTTGACTACTGCTTCCATGGCTGTATGAACGTATATCTGAGCTCTTAAAGGATAGCATGTGAATATGGGGTGGTCAACAGTAGGAAGAGGCGGGTTTTTCTGGATTCCATGTTCAGGTTTCCGCCATTTTTAACTTGGAAGTCAAACATGTGCTCAGAGGCTAACCAAAGATGAACCTGTCAAGAGTTGAGTTCAAGACCCAACTCTGCACAAGAGGCTGCCGGGACCAGATATTCCACACTCATGCTCTCATTTTCTAGTAGTCTTGCTTTTATCTTTTTTTTTCACAAAAAAAAAAAAAACTAATAAAGATTTATAACTCACTCACAACGTAATGATAAAAATAGCTAAAACCATTATATTCATGATAAAATTTAATTGTTTTTAATATTGTCCTTTTTAATCACACTAAATTTTAACATCATGTTAATCACACTAAAAAAATATATTTAATACTCATTGAAATTATTAAAACATCTTATAAGAAAGATCAAAATTGCCTTCTAGAAGACTTTTTTTTTGCCAACTTGTAGAAGATTCCCTATAAAAATGGGCTGAAAGAAATAACAAACTTGTATACATTTAAAAAAATTAATTATTCGTAAAAATGTGTGTTGATACCATTAAAATATTTTATTTAATCATTTCTATTAAAATCAATCATCAACAAAAAAATTTAAATTTTAAAAAGTATATATAAAATTAAAAGATAAAGTAAGTTTAAATTTTATATTTGGAATTGCCAGGCTAGAACTCTGAGGAGTAGCATTAATTTTGCGTCAAAATATTAGTAATAGGGAGTAGCTAAAACTACGAAGTCGTTTTAAAAAAATGATCACATACTACTTACCCAATAGAGAAGCGTGCATACGTCAGCAATATGTCTATCTCGACGACTTTCATTAGCTGTCCCTCCCTCAGTCAACATCGATTCATTTCTTTGACTTTTCTCCCCCACCATATACTGCAGATTGCATCTTGCGGCGAAAGTGTCCGGAAGCTTCACTTGTCCTCGCTGGGGCCATCCTCACGCATGACTCAGTCGAACTTGAACACTGCCTTGTGACTTGTATGTATAGGTCATCATGGAATGTTTGTTCTGAATTATATCATGAGGTATTTAAGTAATTAACTAGTCAGTTTTGAAGTTTGTGATTACCCCTCTTAATACAGATATCTCCTCTTTTGGGATTCAAACTCAAAACTCTACGTGGGTTCAACTGGCGAAATGATTGTGCTAGTACTTTCACATAAAGGGAGAGGTTCGATCTCGGGGAGTGTAATTTTGTTGTGGCTCCAGTCACGGTATTTGAAAAGGCATCACCACAGTTTAGTGAAGTTGGGTTGACCTACCTGTGTGGCCATAACTAAAGGGCGGGCTTGACATGCTCCAGTACCTACAGAGACAGATTCCAAAGGATCATAAGTTAGGTGCCCTACCCTCGGATCTTGGATGAGCCCCACCCATTTCCTAAAAATATTGTAGCAAAAACAAAAAAAGGATCAACTCTATATTGATAAAACCTTGTATTCATATGAATTAAGGTAGAAAAACAAGTGAAAATGGAAAAAAAAAAAGTACAAATATTTTTCACCTTTATTTTATACCATTGCCCAGTATTGGACTTTTTTTCTTGATCTTATTGCGCTTGTTTGAGAACACCGTTCCCCAACGCTACATGTAAGTCGAGATAAAACATCTTGAAATTCATAAAAATAATTTTAAAATCCATAAAAATCATCTTAAAATCCGTAAAACCATCTTGAAATCTACGAAATACATCAAAATCTGTAAACTCATTTCTTCCAACGGAATTCCCAAACACACCTATTATCAGTTATCCAAAAGCATCCAAAATGGATTCAAATTCAAAATAAAATCGAGCAGGGCATTGTATCACTAAACCTTAGGTCGGTATTTTTACCCACATTTTCCACCCTCGTCAAATGATATACAGGAGTGAAAACTGAAAAGTAAAACTAGCCACAACGCTTATTTTTCATGCTAATCTTTATTATCACGGGGCCAAGTGGGAAGTGACAGTGGTTGACTTGACTAATGGCTGATACATACTTGCGCTGCACGTAGTGGTTGGAATTCAAAGAGAAGAATTTGGACCAAAAACATGTTTTCAACCTTCAAATGAATTTTTCTTAATTGTAACCCATATGGAATATTACCGGGCGAGGCCATTCCAATTTGGTGCTTGGACTTTGAAGATGGAACGGTTGAGAAATTAAAGCCAATTAGTCGTACAACGTTATTTAAGGCTTACCAGGAAACTAAATTTATCAGTCGCCCCATGAAAAATTAATAATTAGAATATAAATATATTCATTGATGTGAATTAAATTAAAATGAAGCAATCTTTGAACAGGGCGCTGCAACAAATCGAAATGCAGTCAAATTCTGCAATGTCTATGGATTATATACTAATGAAGCCAAATCTGAAATCAGGCGGCCAGGAACGCCATGTGCTTGTTTGGGAACTCCGTTGGGAAAATGGATTTTACAGATTTCGAGGCATTTTGGGAATTTCGAGATGGTTTTACGGATTTCAAGATGGTTTTTATGAATTTCAAGATGGTTTTTACATATTTCAAGATGATTTTGTCTTGACTTATGTGCACCGTTGGGAAGAATGGCTTCCCAAACAAGCGCATCGGTCGCTTACACTGAATCATTCTTCGTTCACAGAAGCTGAAAGGCAAGGGCATCATTTTTCTTTTTCTTTTTTTTTTGGATAAGCCTTCGGATTATACTATATAAACGAACATTTATAAGGACAATCACATGCTTAAATGTTTAATTATGTTGGCAGTTTGCGGCCATCTTTTGACGATCTGAACTCTTAACTAATGCACATGAGAAATGAACTGGGCAGCCCCATCGGCTCTCCTTAATCTTTATCCTCTTCTCAGATAAAACCAAGAAAAGAAAATATTTGCTTGGTCTTGTTCGCTCATATTGGCGTGTGACAACCTGCGAGCTGCTGAGCAACACGAGCATTGCCCCCACTAAACTCACCTACCTCTCTATGAGAAAACAAAACTGCAAAAAAAAAAAAAAAGACTGAAATAATTAGCAAAAAGATTGTCTTTTTGTCCCCTGAGATGCATGACAGTGTGATTTTCATATTGGTTTAACTCAACTAATGTTTCATTAAGCAAAAGCAAGGAACCCAGGCTTGCCCAAATAAACTAATACATAAGAAAAAAAAACACAGCTAATGAGATTGTCATTGTTATCCCGAAGGTTAGCAAACAAATCAGAGTCGTGTACAGAATCATCCCTAAAGTGGGATACAGCAGAGTGATGACGTTTTTAAATGGCGCAGACAGTGATCAAACGGAGTACAAAATGACGCGTTGCCGCCCCAAAGGGATCAATTCATTGGGTCGGACCTTGACCGCGCAACGACTTTCTGGTAAATTCGCAGAGGAGTTGCTTGAGTGTTGTTGAAAATCTATTGAAAGAAAAAAATTTGAAGGGTGGAATTTACAAATTTTTAGATGGTTTTACAGATTTATATATATTTTTATAAATTTTTAAATGACTTTATCTTGATTTACATACAACGTTGGGAATGAAGTTCCAAATAAACACGGTATCTGAACCGTTAGATTTTGTTTACATAGTTTAGATTGCGTTTTTTATTTTTTATTTCTATGAAAAATTTATTTTAATATAGTAAATTTTTAACTATCATTATTTTTAAATATTCAACCTTTCAAAATCAAACAGTAAAACATCACTTTGACTCCGCCTCCGAAACGAGTGCTCACAGCATCACTGACGTGTGTCCTTCTCACGAACCTTCAATCTTGTCGGAGAAATGTTCTATATATAAGGCAAGCCATTGGGAAGCTTTGGTTCAAGCCACATACTCACTTCGTAATCAATTCATAGCTTTCTCTTACCTTCTCTTATCTCTCTGACTTCTCTTCAGTTTCATCAAACTGTTCAAAATACAGTTCTGTTCTAACTAGTTTGGATTTTTTGGGAAGAACAATATACGATGCTGTCGAAGATTGCGATCGGTGATGGTCACGGTGAACACTCCCCATACTTTGATGGCTGGAAGGCTTATGAAAACGATCCTTTTCATCTCACCAACAATTTTAATGGGGTTATTCAGATGGGTCTGGCAGAAAATCAGGTGGGTGTGTGTGTGTGTGTGTGTGTGTGTCTATAGTATACAACAGCGCAATGATGAGTCGTTGGAAGTTGTTATAATTTAACACATCAGAAACTAACATATATATGTTCATATGTTTGATGCAGCTCACATCTGATGTAATTGAAGAGTGGGTAACGAATAACCCAGAGGCCAGTATTTGCACCCCAGAAGGAGCCAGAGATTTTAAGGCCATATCTAACTTTCAGGATTATCATGGCTTGCCAGAGTTCAGAAATGTGAGCCTTCAAATTCCATGTTTGATCAATTCAGAAGAAAAGGAAAAAGAAACTTAAGTTTGAAACAAGTTGATTTTGATTATCCAAACATTAACAAGGAATTTAAACGAATATTATGCACAGGCTGTGGCTAAGTTCATGGCAAGAGCAAGAGGAAACAGAGTCACGTTCGAGCCTGACCGTATAGTTATGAGTGGTGGAGCAACTGGAGCACACGAAGTTACTGCGTTCTGTCTGGCAGATCCTGGTGATGCCTTTTTGGTACCGACACCTTATTATCCAGGGTAATTAATTAACTAATTACACGCCACTTTCCACTTAGCGCTGGTTTGGATGTTAGGTTTGAAACCTAGGTTTCACAGATTCCGAAGTAAAACCTAGGTTTTGAAATGTGATTTATGTTTGGGAAGTTATAGCTTTTACAGATTTCGAGGT
>JANTPZ010078623.1:543-11028 GCA_025593235.1 Vachellia pachyceras | reverse complement strand
AAATATAATTAACAATGTTTATAATACAAAAACATAATACATAATTAACAATCTTCAAAGTAAGTATGCATTTAAGATGAAATAATAAGGTTTAAAATAATATTTGAAGCCATTGAAACATCATCATCTTCCTATTAAAGCTATAAAAATATTATTTTTTAAAAAAATTTTAAAAAAATAAAAAGGCGGCTGGCCCCCAACCCGCGGGCCAGCCCGCCTAAAACGGGCTGTTTGGCCCGTTTTAAAAACGGGCTGCCAAATGGCAGCCCGAACCCGCCCCAGCCCGCGGGTTGGCGGGCTCAACCCGCGGGCTGGGTCCATTTTTCCGGCTCTAACGACATTACAAATTGCATGCATAAAAAATTGACGAAAGTCACTATATAAGTCAATTAATTGCTTTGTTCTCGTCGTCGATCTTTTCTCGATTAAGACGGAGAAAACAAGTAAAACTCCATGTCTCTTGCTCGTTCCATATGCTTTAGGATACAAAACGGCTAGCTGAAAGGCACTATATGACAAACCTAGGACAGCATTACGAGCAAACGAAATAAAATTCGAATTAACAAGTCAAATATATGACAAACATAAGACGGCATTACAAATTGCATGCATAAAGAATATTAACAAAAGCCACTATATAAGTCAACTAATTGCTTTGTTCTCGTTGTCGATCTTTTCCTAATTGAGACGGAGAAAAGCAAGCAAAACTCCATCTCTCTTCTTGCTCGTTCCATATGCTTCAGGATATAAAGCGGCTAGCTGCTTCATTATTGGCAACTTCTATTTTCACGATAAAATCATTCATATCCTCATCATTAGCTTCGCAATAAATTTTTCATTCTAAATTTACTTTGATATATCTTCATTCATTTCTATCTTCCAGTACAAGCAATCATGAAAGGGCGAGCAAAAACATCTTCAATACACTATGAATGGACTTACGATGTCTTCCTCAATTTCAGAGGTGAAGATACTCGCCACGGCTTCACAGGAAATCTGTGTAATGAGCTCAATCGAAAGGGAGTTCGCGACTTCTTTGATGACAAGGAAATACTAGTAGTGGATGAAATTACAATAACTCTTCTCAAAGCAATCCAGGAATCT
This sequence comes from Vachellia pachyceras, assembly GCA_025593235.1. Classification (NCBI taxonomy): domain Eukaryota; kingdom Viridiplantae; phylum Streptophyta; class Magnoliopsida; order Fabales; family Fabaceae; genus Vachellia; species Vachellia pachyceras. The sequence continues at coordinate 9,924 of JANTPZ010078623.1, read as the reverse complement.
AGGATGGCCATTACTGTATTCTCTAAGAAGTATGCTTCCTCAACATTTTGCCTCAATGAACTAGTCCATATCCACCATTGTATGAAGGGAAATGGTCAACTGGTTTGGCCAATTTTTTATGATGTGAAGCCTTCTGAAGTAAGACATCAAAGAGGGAAATATGGAAAAGCACTTGTTAGACATGAACAGAACTCAAGGGATGATGAAGAAAAGATGAAAAGCTGGAAGCACGCACTACATGAAGTAGCTAATCTTAAAGGCTCATCATATGTTCCAAGGTTATTCACAACTTTTACTTTATCCTTTCCCCGTCTCATTGAAGTTCTTTTTACCCAGCTAGTTTCTATATATGGTTAGAATATAAGAAAATCATTACAATTATTATGCATGCAACTGAAAAATGAATTGGATGGATTTAATTAGAATTGAGTGAAACTTCTGTTTTCTTTTCCAGGAAAGACTATGAACGTAAATTCATTGAAGAGATAGTGAACCACATCCTTGGGATAATCGAAAGGGTCCCCCTCTATGCTGCCAAATATTCAGTTGGTTTGAATTCTCGCGTTGAAAAGATAAACTCTCTATTGCAACTTGGATCAAATGATGATGTTATCATGGTAGGAATTTATGGAACTGGACAAATCGGTAAAACAACAATAGCAGGTGCTGTGTATAATGCTATTGCTGATAACTTTGATTATTTGTGCTTTCTCAATGATATCGGAGAATCTGGAAAACAAGACCTAAAACAAAAGCAAGCCACATGCTTTCCAGAATTTTAGAGAAGGTGGAGGTTGAAGATATTTATCAAGGAGTTCAAATCATAAAGAAAAGACTCGAACACAAGAAAATTCTTTTGATTCTTGATAATGTAGATGAAGGAGAGCAATTAGGAATGTTAGCTGGGGCGTGTGAATGGTTTGGTTATGGGAGCAGGATCATTATAACAACAAGGGATTTACATTTACTTAAGAGTCATGAGGTTGAAAGAATATATGAGATGGAAGGATTAAATCATGAAGAATCTCTTGAATTGTTAAGTTGGATGACCTTTAGAAATATGCAATTTGATCCAAGATACACAAGCTGTGGAGAATGTGATAATTTATGCCGACGGCCTTCCTTTGGCCCTTGAAGTAATGGGCTCTAACTTGTATGGTAAGAATGTGAGGGAGTGGAAATCTATGTTAGATGGATGTCAAAGAATCTCTCATGATAAGATTCAACAAATATTAAAAGTAAGCTATGATGGCTTACAACAACATGAAAAAGATGCTTTTCTTGATATTGCTTGCTTCTACAAAGGATGTGAATTAAAATATATAAAAAAGATGGCAGTTGTTCATGATTTTGATCTAGGCTATCACATTGGAGTGTTGGAAGACAAATGCTTGATAAGGATTGAGGATTTTTTTTTAGAACGTATTGAAATGCACGATCTAATACAAGATATGGGAAGAGAAATTGTTCGTCAAGAATCACCAAAAAATTCAGAAAAACATAGTAGATTATGGTCAAGTAAAGATATTCTTCGCGTTTTGAAGAGAAGTGAAGTAAGTTTAACACTAAATGGAAATTATCTACTTTTTATTTTTTTTCTTTCCGTGATTTCTTGGTGGTAGTTTTATGTTATTTAATATTGCCTATATTTATTTTATGATTTAATTTAAGCTATTGACCAAACTGCGAATATTTTATCATTTTTGTTTTAAAAGGGCACAAATGAAGTTATTATCATAATTCAAGATGAATGCTCCGAATGCATAGAAGTAGATTGGGACGGAGAGGCCTTCAAGAGTATGAACTGTCTCAAAATTCTTAGTCTTAAGAATACAAAATTTTCACAAGGTCCCAAATATCTCCCTAATAGTTTAGTAGTATTGTGATGGAGAGGATATCCTTCATCATGTTTGCCACCTGATTTTCGTCCAAAGGATCTTGTCGAATTCGATGTGAGCGATAGTCATTTCAACTCAGTGGAAACAATTAGTAAGGCAAGCTAAGCACTAGCCCCAAGTTTTGATAATTTTGTTTAATCAGACCCTTTGTTTATGGTTTTAGTTATTGCAGGTAATGCAGAATGTGCGTGTTTTGAACTTTCGTGGCTGCAAGTATATTAGGCAGATACCTAATCTTTCTGGCCTCTCAAGTTTAAAGAGGTTATTGCTTGCTAATTGCGGAAATTTGATTGAAATTGATAATTCGGTTGGACAATTACCAAAACTTAAAACCTTGAATGCAATAGGCTGTACCCAGCTTATGACTTTTCCTAGAGAATTGAATACACCCTCTCTTGCTTATTTGAGTATTGATGATTGCTGGAATCTGAATTACTTTCCAGAAATAGTAACAAGGGAAATGAAAATATCAAAATTGTCATTGGTTGGAACAGGCATAGATGAATTGCCTCCATCAGTTGGAAATCTTACTAAACTTAGTGATATATACATTGACGAGGCCGAGGGAAGATCAATGAAGCTACCAAGCAGCACTTTTTTGTTACCAGAACTTTTTAAAATAATTGTTGAAAGATGTGGAGAGTTAATAATGGAAGTGGGATCAATAAAATATCCAAATATATCACGTCTTGAACTCAGAAGATGTAATATATCCAATGACAACCTTAGAAATTATCTGACTTCATTCTCCAATGTTCATGCTTTGGACTTGTCTGGCAATGATTTCACAATTTTTCCGGCATGTATACAAGATTGTCACAACTTGGATCAACTTGTACTAGATGATCGCAAGCATCTAAAACGAGTGGAAAAGCTCCCACCTAGCATAATGCGATTGAGAGCAGGAGATTGCAAATCGTCGAGTTAAGAGTCCAGAAAGTTATTGTTGAGTAAGGCCAATTTCTCTCCCTGGTTTTCTGATATAGTTTCACATCCATCCATTGAGGATATGTATATGTATATGAATATTTCTTTTGATTCACAGGAATTACTTGCGTCTGTAGTACCGTTCAACATTAAAGCTGGTTACTATCGCCATTTTGCACGTGTGTGTGCCAGGGGGAAGCATCCCAGAATGGTTCGATCACTGTAGCAAAGGATCGTCCATTTCTTTTTGGTTTCGTGACCACTACTTCCCACCTCTTTGTTTTTGTGCTATTCTTGATTCAATCGAGTATGATTTTCATAGTGTGGATCTAAATTTTTTTCTTGGATGATAAATATGCGCATTCATTTTCGCTCCTCTTTTTGAAGAAAGAACATGATGAGGCTCATATAATTGTGCAATATATATGGGATTCCGGATCGGCTAGAATATTTGAAGATCAGTGGATTCATGCAAAGATTTTTTCAGATTCAGATGTTGTAAAAGAGATCGGAATCTATGTCTTCAGAGACCAATATGGAAAACATCCGATTCACTGATTCTCTTCAAAGTCCATATTTCTTGAGGGCTGACCAAATTATAGTGTTATCGACATTTTTTTTAATGTAATTTAATTATATGTATGAAATTCTGAAAAGTTTAACGGAATCACCATATACAAACTCACACATATTCGAATATATATGAATGAATGAATGTTTGTGCGTGTGTGTATATTCTTCAAAATCTCTCAATAATAATGAATATAATAATAAATTTTTTCCTTCACTTAGTTATAGATGACATGTCAAATAGTGAAATATATCTGAATGCTTCCATAGAAGAAGATAGAGAACCCTTTATGAATGAAACAGATATGAACGCTTCCACAGACGAAGATGGAGAATCATTTACGATTGAAACATATGTGGATGCTTCCACAGAAGAAGATGGAGAACCGCGATTTTCTATATCATTTATCATGGTTGAAAAAATAATGAAAAGAATCAGCTTGATGAAGCAGCATGAGAACAATGCAAACTCAAGTCAAACCCATTCTCCCAATGCTAATCATCGTCATGGCCCCACCAAGAATCAAGGTACGCATCCATGCATGTGATGAGTAACATCAAGAGGGTATATATGTAAGATTTTAGAACGGATATGATGCTTTGCTTTAATTGATGGCAAGTTTATATATTGCACTTTGCTTAGGGTTTGCTATGGAAGGTGATGACACTGCCACTGCCTTATCCCAAAGTGATCAGCAACATACACACTCGCTGGCTGATGTGGACTTTGACTCGTTAAGACGACTATCTGTAGCGTGTAGGAAACTTACCTTTCCTATCTCAATTTATATGCGTCGTGGGATTGTGGGTTCTGAATTGGAATATTATTTATGTTACCAAGCAAGATGTTATGGAATTCCTAAGCATGCAAGAGCTATGCATAACCATTATCTAACTCTTTCTCATGTTAGTTTCTTTTAATTTCTAGACTAACATGCATGTATATTTTTATGGGAGGGCAAAAACTCAGTGGTCAAATCCAGTCAAAATAAGTGCTATAATGAAATCAGGTCAAATTAGCGATTGGTTGAATTGGAACGGATTCTATACTAAATGATTGAACCACTTGATATTTTGGTCCCGTTGATTTTTTAAGATTTTGTAACTTGGATATTAATTTTTGTTGTTGAATGATATTAAATATTCTTATGGTTCATAATTAAGTTTTAGTGTTATGGGATGAGTTTTACATTATTACAAGTATTTTATAGTGTCTTAATTGTGTTTATAATGTTGAAACTTGCCCAATGAAAAAAAAACAAATTGAGGTTCTGGATTCCCTGGAATAATCCAGGCAATCCAGTCTACCAAGTTTGTTCCAACCTATCCTTCAGTGGGAAATGAATGAATCGAACTAGATCATGGTTTGCCTTATTCAACGTAACTTGAGGTCTTCTTCAAATCAAACCTTGGGTTGATGATCGACTAACTGTCTGATTGGATCCATGCACATTACTAGCTATCTTTATACACTTAGCTCTCACACAACTCCTCACATGTTGGCATGCAATTTGATAGGTCTTCCTACGGCCTTTGCATGTTTAGAGGAATTGACGATATATTTGGATTTTTGTGTCCAAATGCTGTTCAAAGTGTGGGGCGTACGCGAGAAGAAAGAATATCTTACATAGCAAGTACTATTAAGGAAGGCAATAAGCAATGTTGGCTTGCACCAATTCGTTAAGGGTAATAGGTTCATTACTACTACTACTACTACTATGTAAATAATCAATCATGACGAGAATTTTCACGAAAGCAATATGTTATTATAACCATTAATTGATATTTGCAGGAACCATTGAAGCTTATGTGCTATTTGCCCCGAGTCAAACATCATTTATTGGTTTGATTGGCTAGGAAGAGAACAGAGCGATGATATTGAGAAAGTAGTCACTGAGTAAGTGTATTTCTGTAGAACGTTGGTTAATTAGTGACTATATATGTTAGTTAATACTCTAATCTCTCACATGTTTATAATAATAGACCTCTCGAGACGTACCAAATCAATGGAGGAAAAAACACCAAATGGCTACACCCAAATATAAGTGGGTATATTATATAGTATATCCTCCAACCTCTCGCCTTCTGTCATAGTAATTAATTAATTGAGGTTTATGAGATATTATTGTTTATGATGTGTGTTTCAAACTTGTAGCACTTGAAGAATCCAGAATGTTATTCGCAGGACGACATCAACATCGTTCGGAACATTTGGTCATACTATTTTCTGGAGTTGGCTGGTTCTTATATATATTGAATTTATGTTTCACAATAATTTATATGTCCATCCTAGCTAGTCTTGTATATTTAAATCAATACTACTTCTGACGATGCATTTGTTTCAAGTAGTTTTCACACCTTGTGCAAACTCTCTTGGCCATTAGTGATGGCTTTGTATGCTGTTTTAATAGTACAATTCCCATTCATCGTATGTCGCCGCCATTCTTACTGCCTCTGTGTGTGTGATAGAACCTTATTTGAGAAATGAAAGCGCTTTTCATGAGAAAATGTGGTACAGGCCAATGTGCGAAGAGAGAAACAGAGCAAGAGAAAGGGAGAAGCTAAAACCAGATTTCTTAATTCCATATCATCTATACCAAGCATACCAGCATATATATGCAGCTGGTTACACATTCAACTGACTAACGGTTTCAGTATTCTAACAACCAGTTAACAGTCCGCTAACTAATACAGTGATAGATCGCTAACAGAATACAATCGCCATAACAGAATACAATGGCCACGTGTACACGCCTATGATTCCCACGTATCAATACTCCCCCCTTAAAGATTGTCCTTGTCCTCAAGGACAGCGCGAGAGACTGGCACAGTGAACGGAGATGCTGGGGATTGCTCGCGAACGATAGCTACTATTTCAAATCTGGAAACCACGGGATGGACCATCAGGGAGAGAAACAGAAAAATGAAACCAACAGAGAACGGGAAAGACAAGTTTTCCCAAGTGTAGTCTTCCTGCGTCATGCGCGACCACTGCACCAAAAGTTGGGTGACTGGCAAGAGGTCAAGGTTGCCGAGGATCCAGGGCGCGTTGAGCATTTCAACAATGAGACGTGAGAGACAGGTTGTATACGCGACCCTGCTGTAAGCTTGAAGGGATTGAATGCTGAAGACATGGTGACTCAATCTTTATTGGACTTGCTCAACTCGCGTGCTGCCACCACCACACTCAATGCGCCAAGCATGAGATAGTAGAACATCGCCATTGAACATTTCTATAAATGATACGCAAATTGAACCTTCTGTGGAGTCTTGAGCGGCATCCACTCCTTTGAATATATCCGTATCGTCCACACCCAAAATAACAATCCTCCCCTCATATTGGTTCTTGAATTCGTTAATCCTATTACCAATATGAGATAAAGACAAAAGGGATTGTAGTTGACCCATGTGAATCCCCAACGGCAAGATTTTCACCGTAACTGTACAACCATGATAATCTAGCCCAATGTGACACCTCTCGGATTCGTAATCCAAACCCAGCATTATACTGCAACCGGACAAGAAATGGCTGGCGTAATCAGACGTGTGGAAACCGAATAAATCGTAATTTAACAGAGTCCGGAGGATATCGTCACGAACTGGGGTTGTTCTGTAGATTGCAGAGGACCAAAAGGGGCTGTTAAGGAAGAACCCGACTTTTACTCAGTGAAGCCGTCTTCTCAACAAGGTAGGCAAGATCATGAGATGATAATCGTGAATCCAAATGTCATCCCTCCGGGTTTATCACCTCCGCTACCTTATTGGCGAAGGTCTTGTTAGCGTGAACGTAAGCTTCCCACTGCGAATGTGCGAAACGGGCACCGTGGCCCTGCGACATGGGTAACATGTAGTGAAACAGAGGCCCGAGGTAATGCTTGCATGACCCATGGTAGAACTTGTTATGAGTGTCGAAAGGTAGAATTGCTGGCACACATCGGAACTTTTCGAGTAGTATCTGGGACACTTCTTGTTCCGATGGATCAATATCGGCTTTCAATGAACCCATATGGATTACTTCGGCGTCGGAGGGAAACCCATCTTTGAGCTCCAAACAGAGACTATCACTATCCAACTTGAAACTCCATTTCTTGGTCTCGTTGTTTCGAAATGATCTTATAGGTAACGGATTGGCGACGACGATTCTGTTTTCTTGCGGAACAGAGGGGACGATATCGTCTGAAGTTGTACCGGAATCGGCAATGTGGCGGCCTTCGAATTTGGGCTCCACTCCAGGGTGCATCATGTCCTGTAGGATTCGAGTAAGATGAATCTTCAAGTGGAGAAAGATGGATTTGCGTGTTGCTACGTCGCTTTGAGTCGTAGGTCTGGCTGAGGATTCTCCGAAGGCACGTTTCTGCGCAAGGTCGTCGACACCGTGGTCAAGATTTCCATGGGCGTTACAGAAGGAGAGAGCAGTGAGAAGGGAATCGTTATCACCGGAGCAAATGATATGGCCGTTCGGCGAGGTCACACAATTAGAATCAGAAGTTGCCGCATCGATTGAGAGAACACCAAATGAAGATGGCCTCTCCACATCTCTAGAAAACAGAGATGAAGCCGCGAAGGACGTTGAGACAGAGCTTGAAAGAGCCGCCGTTGCAAACTCCTGAAAATTGGTACCACGGAATGCAAATGAAACAGCCGTGGAGTATGTTGAATCTGAGTGTGAAGGAGCCGCCGTTACAAGCTCCAAAAAACCAAGGTGAGAAAAGATCGGCGTGAGACTTGCTGTGTAAGAGAAGAGCAAGCGATCTTGGATGTTTTGTGGAGTCGGCAATGGTGTTAACAGTACCGTTGAAGACGTGAAGCTTGCTTGCAGTCCAGCAATGGCGGTCACCGTAGGGGAGCAGAGCATCGTCATGATCGAAACTGTACAGAGGAATGTGAGTTGACGAGAAGCATCCCTGGCTGAGCGAGAGTCCAAGCGTTGGCCTGCGTCGCTGAGCTGATCCGAGAGCGAACCTCCAGCACCATAGCCAGAGAGTGGCTCTGATACCAGTTGGTACAGGCCAATGTGCGAAGAGAGAAACAGAGCAAGAGAAAGGGAGAAGCTAAAACCAGATTTCTTAATTCCATATCATCCATACCAAGCATACCAGAATATATATGCAGCTGGTTACACATTCAACTGACTAACGGTTTCGGTATTCTAACAACCAGTTAACAATCTGCTAACTAATACAGTGATAGATCGCTAACAGAATACAATCGCCATAACAAAATACAATGGCCACGTGTACACGCCTATGATTCCCACGTATCAAAATGTTTCTAGTTTTTGTAATTTTCGCGTACCTATAAATTAAACGTACCAAACACATCGGGATCCGAAAAATGAAAAGATATCACATAGGGGTATATGAATCAATGTTGTTTTACAATATATAAAACCAAAGTAATGAAAATATGATGAAATAACCGACGTAAAAATTTTAGAGCTACTGTGAAGAGGGAGTTTAATTGTTGCAGTTAAGAGTCCCAGACGACTTTAATTATCTCCGGAAAAAAGAAAAATTACTTTAATTATCTCCGCTACAAAGAAAGATTTAGTTTCATGCATGGTGAGAGTCGCTGCTGAAACTGAAAGTGGCCACTGAATTTTTCCGACAAGGAATTTTGCTGGCTTCCCTGTCATCATCAGGTCACCAACTTACTTGACCTTCCGGCACCGGGAGACTTCAATGAAATTTGCACAGGGGGATTCAGAATTTTGCTAAACGAAGACCTATGTTTTAAATTTTAAGTAGGTTTTCATTGTAAATTTACTCTGATATGCTCGTTGCTATCTCCCAGTTCAAGCAATCATGATGGGAGGGCCACTAAAAACATCTTCGATACACTATGAATGGACTTACGACGTGTTCATCAATTTCAGAAGTGAAGATACTCGTCATGGTTTCATAGGACATCTGAACAAAGCTGTCAATCAAAAGGGAGTTCGCACCTTCTTTGATGCAGGGAAATAGGAGTAGGGGATGAAATTACA
>JANTPZ010078621.1:0-11929 GCA_025593235.1 Vachellia pachyceras | reverse complement strand
CATAAGTTACAACAACTTCAACATCAATAAGTCAACAGGAAGTGATTAAAATGAAAGTAAAGCAATTAAGCGACTCATACATCATCCACTGAATAATAATGCATATTTTTTCCTTCTACCTTCTACTTCTATATGAATGGCAAATTTCTAAAGTAAAAGTAAAGAAGTATTAAAAAAATTCAAATTAATTCGATATTGTAGGAATAGAATTTGTATTCTATTTCTATTTTTCTATTTATTTTTTAGAAAAATAGAGTACTCTTACTCATTTAAATTTCTCGGAATTCTCGTTTTATTTTACCTCATTTCATTCATTCAAAACAGAAAATAAAAAAATTCGAATTTATATACATATGACTTGATACATATGACTTGGATATATTAAGTATAATGGGTTGCCCGAACCCGGAACTAGTCGGATGGAGTAGATACAGTGAAAGATCCACACCACTAGTTCAACAGAAATTTCATTGTTGTTAGATGTTGTGTAGAGTAGCACAAGGATCTGGGTATTGCAAGCTCAGCAAGAACGATGAAAGATTGAGGAATTAGTTTGATGATGAGGAAAATTTTTATCTTTGACATTATCTATTCATGTGCAAGTTACCATAATTGTGTATTTGTGAAGGACATGGATGGAGATGAAATAGAGTAACGGGTGATCCCAACATTCATTTGAGATATTTACGTTGCATTCATCTCCATCCTAGAATAACTCCTACAATTGCTGCTTCTTACTTGAATTTATATAATCATGAAATCTATTCATTGTAAATCATCATACAATATTTTTCGGACTACTGAGTGTCAAGAATGGTTGAATACAAAAGAGAAAAACACATCAAAATCTACGCAGTGTAAGTCCCTTGTCTATTTAGACAAATCCAATGAGTTGCGTCATTGTAAATATACGCTTCCTTTATTCTTATGCAACACTCATATGGATTTGTAGAAGAAAAACTACAGATTTTCAACATCACCAGAATGACCAAAGAAAACCACGAAACAACATCTCTAAGCAACCTAATTATTCTGTGCTAAATATAAACCCACCAGAATGCCCAAGAATTATTGTAAATCTCACTTATCATTCATTCTATTTCTTTAAAAACTTGTAGGTATAGCTGTTTAAGCGAATCAGCACAGTCAACACCAAGCTTTGATGGAGAAGATGAAAACCCTCCAACTGTACTAATGCATAGACTGCTTAAACTATCAATTCACAGGAACATCTCAATGGTGAACATAGACATACAAATAGATCCGGGAAAAGAGGAGGAAAAAGATATAGATTTCCATTAATAGGTAAACCAAAGCACCAGCTATTCACAGAACTAGAAAATAATATTAAAAAAAAGTGAATTACCAATGGGTTCTGGGAAAACTGCCTTATATGTTCTATGCAGAATACAAATAGAAGCACCCATAAATTTCTAAAATCCCATTGAGCATGTTAGTTATGTGACTGCAAGGACAGAAATAAGCTAAGCAGGTATGGATAAAAGCATACAGCTGAAGTTGTGCTTGTCACTCATACACATACACATTGAGGAGCGTATGTAAAAAAGAACAAGAAGTTACCTGCAACTTAACCTTAATATCCAACACCATGCGCTCTCTTTCTGCCTGAAACCATTAATATGTTTATGTTAGGGACCACTTCAATCTACCTTACATTAACATGATAGAAACACTAGGATAACAATCCAGAAAATGTTACGTACAGCTCTCTCTAGGGGAGTAAGGCCATCTGCTATAGAGTCCTTACTGAAAAATTCAAAAGGGAAACTATGAGAGAAAGAGAGAAGATGACGATAATAGAACTGTAAAAGTAGAAATAACATCAAGTTGATTCAGTGGCTCTGCTAAAATAATACAGCAGAATGTATTACTCTCCAAAGATGAGAAAACTCATTATCATCCAAGACACAACAGTAATTCACAGAACTCAAAATTTTGAGTTCATCATAGACAACTTTGTCATGTTTGGTACGACGAAACAGTTGGCAGCAACTAGACATATTTGAGACACAAACATGGAGCCACAGCATATTATGGAAAGCTTCTGGAGCAAAAGAGGGCCTATAAAATTATAGTTGGCTTAAATCCAATATTTGAAGATGCAAGGGGAAGAATCATGGCAATTCATCTTCTACGTTGCTAACAAAAACATTTTTGAGAAGTAATAGGAGAAGAGCAGGAAGAGACTCATTCATGGCTCCTCAAGTTTCCGACCAGTAACTGAAACATAACCCATGGATAGGGGGGTGCAACGGACAAGATGGGCAGGCCACATGACAGAGCGCAATACTCAAAGAACTGGCAACTAGCAGAATGGAAAGCCATGGTGCAATCATAGCAAAAGGGCTGGCCATATAACGGAGCCTTGCTGGAAAATACAATGGAAGCATAAAGGAGACCATGACAAGTGATGCAACCAGTTAATTAATGATCAATGAGTAAAACCAGACCGAATCCTTTAGCAAAGAAATGGGAATTGTCACAAAAATTATTTGTAGGCAAATAAGGACCAGAGCAGTTATTGCCTAATCAGTACTTAGTCCTGGAGAAGAAGATTGCTAAGGCCACAAACATTAACTACAAGTGGGACAATTTTCCTCGTTGATAACAACAAAAAGAGCATGTTGAACTTTTCAGGAATTACTTGCATTACCTTGGAGTGTGCCTTCCAGAGTACTCAAACGCATTACTTGCTGCTGCAAGAACCTGCTTCCTCTTTTCTTCTTGCTCATCAGTTCTGATGTTTGAGGGAAACCTATCATAAGTATATTTGGCACCAGATCCTGAAGAACCGAGCAAAAAAGATAATTAAATATTAACTTGTATCCAGAATATGTTGCAGTAGCAGGAAAAATTTGGCCAGAAAACTTCCATTCACCTGATAATCCAACACCAGAATCTGATATAGTAATAATCTCAGGCTCTAAAGAAGATGATGGAAGAATTGACAAAGGATTTTGGCCCCTTCCAATTGCATCTTGCAGCTTATCAAGAAGGTTATTGTTATTTTCATCAGAACCTACACCTCTCTCCAAATAATCCAAGAAACCATGAGAATCTAAGAATTGAGCTATCTGTGAAAACCAAGGAAGGAAAAGAATTAGTATTTTCCATTGTATTCAACATCCCTTTTAATTGGTGAATATGATGCACATATGAAGATATAAAATTACCATCGGTTCTGGGGGATTATTAGTAGATCGAGAACGTTTTTTCAAAAAAGCTTGAGTATTAAAAATATGAGTTGCACTGTTTTCCTGACACCAAGAAAAAAAATATTCAGAGGTCATGACAAGGTGACATATGAAAGGTTGAGAGCAAGTTTATTTAATGAGGAATAGAAAATTCGTACTATGAAATTGCGATAACCACTTAAAAGCGTTGCAAAGAACTTCAGGAATATTAACCTGCACGTGAGACACACTAGTGATAACACACATCACATTATACGTTATTAACTATATGCATTTACATAGTTGGACCAAACCATTGTCTGATTTGCTGCATGAGTATGATGATCACTGACAAAGTTACTGAACCCCCTCATATTAGTTATTATTTTTTATAAAAAAAAATCATACAAGTGAAAAACATGCTGCTTGGGGAATGAACTTAATCTGAGGATTTGCAACAGGAAGTCTTGCAGAAAGCACAAACCAATCATCAAATAAACAGGTAACGTTGAAAAAACTTCACTTTTAGAAAGGCCAGGAGAATACTTGTTATAAAAGCCTTAAAATGTTCTTTAGACATCTCATTTCTTTGTTTTAGTCTTGTATTACCTATGTTTTTATCTAAAAAATATGTTATTGAGCCCACAAGATGCAAATACTAAAGTCTATACTGCAGTCCTATAACCCGAAGCGGTTAAAAAACGAAATTTGCATCAGACTTGAGCCATTTTGAAGGGAAAAAATCAAACTGAGGAAACCAAACTTAAAAGGTTAAGGAACACAAACACAGAAATAATATAAACCAGACTTACAATGAACAAAACTCTAATTTAGAATAGCAATTGGGTTTCCAGTTCAGCTGTACAAGAATCTCATTTAAATTTCAGGAATTTATCATTATAAGTAATTTTTACTTGTTCAGACTTCAGAGTCAAGATTCTATTTGATTTGGGACTCAATTAAGGATTATAATCTTTGCAAAACTTAGATTCAGATGATACTCTTGGTTGTCAGTGTTGACAATAAGCTTTGACATTGTATAAGTTTGTATATGATTAGGGCTGACTGGACCATGAGTGGGTAGATAGGATTTTATTTATTCATCACTAAATTCTTGTCTCGCACATATGATTACAGATAAGATAGCCCGGTAGATCAGTTGATACTGACTACATTCTCTCATATTCTCTCTTTTATTTTTCAATTTATCAATAAGATTAGAATTACCAGTCAGGCAAATAAAGGTACAATCAACCCAGGTCTCTAAAAGTATCATTTCAGCAATTAATTTTTCTATCACTAAAATGGAAAATTCCCACACTTATTTCTGTAAATAATAAGGCAATATCTTATCTAAGAAAACAAAAGCACTGTCAAGTGCTAACTCCACAATCTAGATAATAGGACCAGAACCAGATGTGCAGCATAATTGCCTGTTGCAATAGAATTACAAAGAAGAAAACTTTCCAAATAAAAACAATAAATCATATCACGGTTCTTTCATAAAAAGAAAATTTTATGATGCATCACTAAATTTTATGATGCATCTGAAGAGACGGTTGTTTTTAAAGATTTCATAAGTTACACCAAGAAATCAGCAAGAACATTATGCAAGTCATGTAGATGGTATTCATGCATCACCTTAGCTGAAGGTCATGATTCTCTCCCCATTGCTTGGTTCCATACTTGGGGTAATGCTCAGATGCACCAAATATTCCAGCCTTCATCTCATCAATTCCAACTACATTGGGATATAATAACTTCAAAATTTCACCACGTAAAAGTGTAAACTCTGGCTCAGGAATAGGCGGAATTTCCTCTGTTGTAGTAATACGATTATACTGAAGGTCCACAACTACCACCTACGGGAGGTCAAAATACAATCTGAAGTCAATGGATTTTCTTTACATGTAAACCAACATCAGACAACAAAATCTAACATTGAACTACTAATGCTTCCCTAACAACACCTTATTCATGATCAGGTACTCTGAACATAAAGCAAAGTTCATCAATCATATAAAGAAAGTGGAAGCTAAATAATAAACGCAGGACAGACAAATGCAACTATTTTCTTTACTTATTTTATTTTTAGGAAGCCTCAGTGCTCATTTGAATAACCATTATTTTGTCACAAACTTAAGCACCAACTCAAGTACTGAGCAACTAAAGGCACAAATGCAGTAGCTCAAAATCAGTAACACTCCCTTATTATCATTTGAAATAAGATCAAAAAATATTGTATTTCACTAACCCCCTTTAGACTGTTGCTTAGTGGATATGGATAAACAGAGGGTCTAACTCTGCTTTTGTCATTTCCATAGCCTTTTCATTCCCATAAAAAAAAAAAAGATAAAAAAGCAGGTGAATTGAACCACTGTGATTATAAAATGTAATAATTTGATCATTAAGTTCAAAGAGCTGAATGAATTCATGGCTAGCATGGTCTATTGAATTTTTTGCACACAAACGATATAGCAAATTCCTGGTATCACCAATGTGTGAAATGTCCAGTCAATAGAATATAGTGTCCAAGGGAGGGGCATTGAGTTTTAAAAAAGGTTATGATAAACCCAAACCTCCAATATTGCAATGTCCACTCCAAATATATTATCGAGAGATTAAGATGAGAGGAAATTGAGAGAAAAATAAAAGAGAACACATTCTCTTCACTACAAAATCTCTCACAAGGGTAAATATATACTGTATTGTGCATAGCCTTAAACCTAAAATCATAGCAGGACCATGACTACTAATGATACACATAGCTTTGCTTTGGCAGCACAAGAAGACACTCCTTTCTTAACCCACAAGAGTTTCCTCTATACTAATACTCCTTAGCACAGCCAACAGACTCAAAGGAGCACCAACCTGAAGACCAGGAACTAGCTTACATAAAACCTTGTACATATTGATTATACTACCAAGAAGAATTCCCAAACTATTGCTTTTAGGCAGGTCGCATGATCAATTAAGCAGCTAGGATTTAATCTTTTAGGTTGTTTAATCTACTTAGGAGGACAGTTGTATACCTATTAGCAAGAGTAAGCATATCAGAAGATGTAAAAGGTGTGATTCATTTAAGGATTAGGGCATGTTTACTTTTACGTGTATAAACAATCACAGTCAACAAGTGATAGCATCTATGAAGAAAAGCAAAGCTACAAAGTGTGTCAAACAGCAAGAAAAAGGTCTTGAAAAGGAGGAGGACAAGAAATTAAAGGAATGACTTACACCGTCCATTGCCAGTGCAGAGGTATCCACACCTGAGTGGAGGCCCATCATATATGGAGTGGGAGCATCAATATAGTCTACTCCGCTGAAAAATAGCAATGGAATGTATACATGCTAGAGCAAAACAGAGAAAAAGAATTAGATGAAGGTTGACAAAAGAAATCCTTCGCCACAATTTAGAGGTAACATGTGAAGTAAAGCTGGCCAATAAATGCCAGTAGCACAGATCTAGGGATAAACTCATTAGAAGTTAATTATGATGAAGAAACTTCACCTGCCATCGGAATGGGTAAATTAAGTGGCAAATGGCCTCTGATACAAGAGTCAATAATGAATACCTGCCAATAGATCGCGCAGATAACTATCAAAGAATTTTATGGGATAAATGAAACACAAAGTTGAGAAGACAAGCTAACAAAAAACTAAGATGAGATTAATAATGTGGGAAAATATTAACAGAATAAAACACCTCAAATCTCATGTACATAAAATGAAGTTTTTAGTTACATTCACAAAATGTAAGTGAGAGACAACGAGTTGATAAAAATAGTGAAATTTATCATGTGCAAATTATAGTAGACACTTTTCAGTGACTTTCTTTAGATGAGAACCAACAATCCTCAGTTTGAATATGGAATACAGTAGCTAAACATATATTTTAGAAAAGGAAAAAAGAGGGATCGTCCTAAATTAAATGGTCATTGGGGAACAAATTTGCTATAAAATGTACATTTTGACACCATGTTGATATAAACCTGAAGCAGGGTGTACACCAAGCCAAAGCTCAGACACAGATCACCATTAAGATGATTCTAGAGGACTCCATGCGATTAAAAAGGGTCACCAATAACAGTGAATACTAATTATGAATAGAAATGATTCTGACATTGGCCAACCATGTTGGTCATACCACAACAGCTAATAATGAAATTACCGAAGTATTAATGCTCAATTTTTAACACTTTCTAAGACTGTTCCAGACATCACTGAACTTGGTCAAAGCATCAAAAAATCAACAACCATGGGATACAAGTCACGACGGATTCCACATGAACACGAATAATACTACAATTAATTCACAAAGGTAAAGAAATGGAAGTAATCTCTTCTCTCACAAGGTTTCTACTTTCATTTTTGAAAATTAATGATACAGTGTCATCAGCTCATGATACTCTATCACACAAAGAGCAAGCACTAATGAAACATACAAAATATGCAACATTAAATACAACAGGCTTCAAATATTCAATTCAGATCTGCTTGAAACTCCACAATACCATAGACTTCTTTTGGATAAAATCAAGGTAACAGAGATGGCAGTGTGGGAAACAGAACACTAATCGAAGAATCAATATTGAGTTATCGACCCAAATGTAATATCCATGTTGAAGATGTAAATATAAACATATCATTTTTGATAAATTAAATAGACCAGAAAGCATTTCAAAGGTCTTAAGGAATACTTGTGTGCTCGAAGCAAAATCCTCCTTTCAAGCAATACTGCAGTAAAAAGGCTCATTAAGTTGTCAACATCCAAGCACTGCAGCAGAGGCTGAAATGATATCTGCTACCAAAAAATGAAAAATTGTCAAGTAACAGACAGAAGCAAGAAATTCATAATTTTTGAAAAGAAAAATACATGACATACATCAACATGGGGGAGCCCATCATTTGGTGGAGCCTCCACAGAAAGCAGACAGTTCTCAATAGCAAACAGAACTCGCTCTTTTCCAGGAGTTGGAAAAGGCACATTTGACACCACATGTGCTATAACCTCCCATAATGGCTTGCTGATATGGTGGGAGAGCAGAAAACATTAGATGCTATAGAAACAAGTACTATAGGTATGCAAGTATTATATAGTGAAGAATTTTTAGCCCAAAATTGAAGCAAAACTATGAGAATTAAGTTGATTTTAAAAAACAAATTGAAAACAATGATTAAATACTTTAAGAATACACAAAAATATCATGAATAATGATCTCAACATCCAGATTCATAGCAAATCTAGCACATTTTTTTGTGAAACTAGCTCTTTTTTTTTGTATGAGAAACTAACATGTCTTGACCACTAAAGAACACTTACCAACTTCCATTTGGAGAAAAGCACAGTGCAAATAACTCCTCTAGTGTACTCCTAAGTACATGGAAACTTGGTGAGCGTGAGACTAAACAAATGCATTTATCGGCAAAAGAATTTGCTGGTATCCGGTAAGCATCTGCTATATCCTCACAGACTGGATCCCGAAAAGAGATGCAACTGACATATATTTTTGACCCATCACCCTCTGCACCAAACTTTATAAATTAATATGGTATCTTAGAAAAATACCCACATCCCAAGGTAACAATTATGCAACCAAACAGAACCTGCAGCCTTATAGTGAAATCAACTCTAAAATGTGCAAAAAAACTGGAGAAGTCGTCATGACTAAATGTAAACATAAGTAAATGCAATATGCATACTTGATCCATTTTAAGATGTAAAGTTATATGTTTATATGAATAAATGACCTACTTTAAGATAACAAATAAAAATTAAAAAAAAAAATCACTTAGTTTACCGACAGCATACAAAGTAGAATGTGCAAAATATCGTACTTACTAATATTTTTCAAATTAGTTAAGCAAGAGTAGAGTTCACACTTCACATACATTCTAAGGCAGATGCAATGAAGCAGTTCTGCCAGTGCAGTATTAAGGAAATCATGATGCATCTCAAACTAATCAGTAATCCAGTAGGAGCATCAGATAAGAGTAGACCATGATTTTCCATTTTGTTTTAATTCAACAACAAATGCCTTATCTCATTTATTAAGGTCGGCTACATAGATAGTATGACGTCATTTTGCTTTATCTGAGACCAATCCTTACATTTTTTTTACATAAAATAAGCAAATTTAATGAACTGAAGAAGGTGGAGAGGAGAAAACAGAGGACAAAATTCAATATATTAAAAAAGCAAAGGATAGTAAGCTATCCTTCTAAAATTAGGACATAGAATGTATACTCTATTCTATGAAGTAATTGACATGCAGAATTTGGTTCTATAAGGTGTTTATGATGTCGGAGAGGACAGCCAGTGAAATTTTCATTTAACCAAATCTACCCAAGATAAAGAAAATTAAATAAAAAATGCCACTTTATTTGTTTTATTTGATAAATATTATACTCCTAGCCAGAGTAGTTTACTCACGGGCATCTTTCATATAGAGTTTAATATTCAAATAGTACTCCTTTGGAGGCATGATGCAACAATCATCACAAAACAAGAACTCCCGGGCTGTTTGTTGTTGTATGCAAGCAATGCAACATCTCCTATACAGAACTGCACTTAGTTTTACTACTGCTAAAGAGCCTGTCAACTAATTCCAGAGTCCTCAGTTTAAGAATGGCGAGATGTATGTGAAATTTCCAATCACTTAGTAGTGATACGCTATAACTAGAATTGTGAGGTTCACAATATACTATATAAGAAGGCCAACCATCAAAACAGGGAGTTCAAACATAACGTCGAGAAACCAATGGCTTAATTTCGAAAAACGAAGAGAAAATGCTTGTAAATAAATCTACCAGTCAAAACAATCGGATAGCTCCTGGGAAATGTGGAGGGGTCGTTGGAATCAAACCCCGAAGAATAAAACTCTACACCAGCTGGCAGAACGCACTGCAAGAAAGTATTACTCAAATCAGATCAACTTGAAACTGGAAGATAATTCATAAATGAACTCTTCTATTTTGTTAATGTAATGCACATACACACTTCCGAAATTTAAAAAGAAAAAAAAAAAGCAGACGAGGAAGCAGTGCAAGAGCTTTATGCTGTGGAAGAGCTTACTGTGGGAAGTTGAGGGGGTGGAGAGGCGTAGAGTGTATGATTAGGAGGAGGATACTGATCGAGAAGAGAAGGAAGATACAGATATCCAGTGCCATGGAACCCTTTGCTCCCTTCAAGAGTTCGAATCTCGGGGCCGATCCCGCACACCACAAAGTACTCGAAGATAGGGGCCATTTCAAAGAGTTATCAATGGTGATTGAACTATGCAATCACCTCTCCCCCTTCCCCTCTCTAAAACTGGGAGTGAAGGGGGTGCACTTAGAAGACTCCCAGATCTGGTTCTATGTTTCTCCAGTTGACGCAGACAATAATTCGTCTCCCGAGGTTTCAGATTTCAACTTCGATTTGTATGATTTCTTTTGAAGAAACAAGGGAGTCTAATCAGTTAAGCTTGCTGTCATAT
This sequence comes from Vachellia pachyceras, assembly GCA_025593235.1. Taxonomy (NCBI): domain Eukaryota; kingdom Viridiplantae; phylum Streptophyta; class Magnoliopsida; order Fabales; family Fabaceae; genus Vachellia; species Vachellia pachyceras. Next base: position 1,260 of record JANTPZ010078621.1, on the reverse strand, counting down.
ATGATGCAAGCAATCGCTTCTGTTATTGGATTCGAAGGAAGAAGAGAGAGATCAATCAGCCATTGTTCAGACTCGTCAATCTGGAAATCTCATTAGTACTTCGCGCTGTTTCCAGTTTGGCTGCGTTAATTCTCAAAAACTCTGTTCCTTTTCCACGCTTCCACTAACATAAGCCGGTGGTTTGCAATTTTGCGTGTCTTATGGATTAACCTCAGTTCAAATTTAATTATTTTTTCAATTTTGATTTCTATTTTTAATTTCTGTACAAGAAATAAATATACGATTGGATCTTCCAAAAGATCTTCACAACATGGGATTTTCAATTTTTGCATAAACATTGAAAGGAGTTTGGGTGGTGGTGGAATCTATTTTTACAAGTGATTTATAATTTATGAAGCAAATATGGAAGATGGGTTTTATCTCGATACATGTGAATGTGAATTTCTAGCACTCAAACAAACCTATTTAAATATAATTTTATTTTATTTTATTTCAAATGTTGACAAAAAAAGTATATTTTATTTGAACAATATGTAGCATTGATATTTTTAATTCGATTCAAAGAATGGTAAGGGCCCGTTTGGTTTGAAGAATCCAATGGAATGGAATGGAAAATTTTTTAGGGTGTACTGTTTGGTTGACACTGGAATGAAAAATGGGTTGATGGAAAATTTTTTGTTTGGTTGGGTTAAAATTGTAGAAAAGAAAGTAGGAAAATTGTATCAAATGACTATATTGTCCTTAATGACATATGTAAAATGTTTTTTATAAATATAAGTATTTATTAATAAAAATTCAACTTATTTATATTTATTCTTTAATATTTAATTATATTATATTTATTAATCATATATATTTATTATTAATTATGTATTTAATATATATTTATTAATTATATATATTAACATCTTCACCCATTCATTTTAATGGGGTGAAGATGCGTTTGTCATCTCCGTTATTAGGGGTGAGCAACGAGCGGGCGGGACTGCCCCGTGGGGTAACCCATGGCCCGCCCGTTATAGCACACATGGGTATGAGGCACCCCGTGTTAGAACAGGATTTGACCAAGAGGGAGGTGAATTGGTCTTTTAAAAATTTTGCAGTTATAAAACACAGAGATACGAGCAAAGTCACCGAGAGTGAAGAAGGAAGATGAACACAGAGATTTATCCTGGTTCGGTCTCCTTGACCTACGTCCAGTCCTCAGGGCACCCCCGAGATTTCCAAATCCACTATAGGAAATCAAACAGACTTTGCAAG
>JANTPZ010078590.1:526-30793 GCA_025593235.1 Vachellia pachyceras | reverse complement strand
TGAAGATTGTTGATTATGTATTATGTTTTTGTATTATAAACATTGTTAATTATATTTTTTTAGAAATGTATTGTATTTTTCTTCCGAAAAATCAAATAGACTTGATAAATTTTATGTAAATTTGTTGTATTATTTTTTTAAAAGAAAATTTCAATAAAATAATAATAAAAAATAAAATTTAAAAATATAAAAAAATAAAAAAAAGTGGTGGGCTGACGGGTTGGTCAGGCTCGGGCTGCCAAAATGGCAGCCCGTTTGGCCCGCGAGTTGGGGCGGGCTGGCGGGCCAGCCCGTTTCCCAGCACTGCCCACAACATGTATTTTTTTCATACCAAAAATTTAGGTAAGTTAGATTTTAAATATTAATTATAGTCGAGACATGCTTTCAAATGTAAAGGGTACTAAATGTAAAGGATACTTATAAATTTACTTGTAGATGGCCTACCAATAAGGTGATGATATCAAAATTTAAATTCACGATCTTATAGATTATAAATTAGATAGAAACGTATTTAACAAAAGAGATGAAAACATTCACGTTTTAAATTTGAAAAGGGGTTAGTCTGAAGACCATTTACTAGAAGACATCCTGTAGAACTAAAAAGAGGAGACCAAAACGCATAATGAAGATTCCGTGCACTGACTGAATTCTAGTAAAAGGTCACATCAATCAAAATATTTTCAGAAAGTTGAATTAGTTTGAACGGAAGGAAACTTCATGGCCACGGTTTTAGCTTACTCGGCAAGAAATAAGTATCGGTCAATGATCAGGTGTGCATATAACCTATATATAAAGGACAGTTAATGAACGAAAATCACAAACAAGTCAAGGTGAAGCAGTAGCTGAGAGACCTTAATTGATTGAGAGAGAGAGACACATACACCTTATCCAAGTTTCCAAATTCACAGAGTAATTAAGATCGATTTGTTATAAGAAGAGATCGACGATGAAGAAGAAAAGCCGGTCATTCAGGTCCATGATTCACAGAATATTTCCGGTTGGTTTCTTTGGCAGCGGCGGCTCTGCCTGCGGAGGCGCTAAGACAAGTAAGGCTGTGGCTACGTCGTCCTCTGGTGATGGTGGGGAGGCAAAGGCCGCCATGGTCGCTGCCATGAAGCATTTCTCTCAGCCTCACAAAGTGAAATTTGGTTAACAATCCTTGAACGCAATGTTTTATTTTTCAGTTTAATTTCACCTCCTCCTGTTGTTATACATAAAGTACTTGTTTGAAAAAGTTTATTTACTTCCCAAAAGAACGTTCAACAGTGTTTTTTGGTAAAACGAGATAATCTCCTCCACATATTTACATCGGCTTGCATAAAAGTACTTCTCTGCCCCGTTCCCAAACGGACACAAAATCCACTTTGTATTTTTTTTAAATATAAAGGGGCAGACACAAACCACATGAGGTTACAATAATATAATCGAATTTGTGATCTCTTATAAGATATCATATCACTAGACTATAAAACATTTTATAGTATCTAGTTTATACTTTGTCTTAGAGTAAATTGCAGTACAAACTGGATTTGATATTAAGCATCGGAGATAGTTGAGTTTTAGAAGTCAATGGGCTCTCCTTCTTAATAAGTTAATCTTTTGGAACGAGCTCTTACTTTAAGTCAGTGTTAAACATAGTAGTAAATAGAACAAGTGTGGTTAGGTTACTTGATGTTGGAACTTACTACGGATCAAAGCATGTTTCAAGATTGATTGATGTAGCTCATCATGTTGACGAAAATCACTGTTAGTAAATCCGTTTGTAAAACAGTGAAGAAGTACTTTTATCATTTACAAGGTAAATATGTGAAGGAGATTATCTCGTTTTACGGAAAAACACTGCTGAATGTGTTTTTTTTTGTGTTGAGAAGCTTTCCCAAATACCCCAGTAACGTTGTAAGGATTGTTCAGTTGAATAAGTTGACTGCTTGCTTGTTGTTATATGTAAATAAACTATTGTATGATATTTTTTATTTAAAGCAGACGTTTTGTATAACTTGCTTTGAAATCAAGAACGAATTGAACTATATAGGATTAGAGTCGGTAATACGGAGTTTACCCATGGGCTAAACCCGCCCAACCCATGACCATGGTGGGTTGGGTTATGAAAAATGAGGCCCGTTTTGATGCGGATATATTTAGCCCGAACCCATATGGGCCAAACCCATGACGGGTTAGCCCGACGGGTTGACGGGTAGCCCATATTTTTTAAAATAGGCCACTATTGAAAATATATATTATTATTATTTTGGAGTTTTTTACATTCCTGGATTGGATTTATGGATTGGTAAGTGTCTGATAGTATGATAACTATCCTGCTTCACCTGCCAACTAATGTGAGTTTTATCCTTTTGCATTGATATATCTATATAACTATGTTTGGGATCCCTGTTTTTGGCTTTTGTTCAGTAGAGGTATTGATGTTTAGGGTTTAAATTTTGAACTTTATGATGTTGTAATATATTTTTATGATTTAGGACTTTAGACTTATAACAAAAAATTTCATTATATTATTTTTAAAAAAATTAAAAAATAGAAGAAGAAAAATATGGGCCGGCCCGCCCAATCCACCAACCCACCGGTTATAGGTTGGGTTTGGTAAATTATGACCCATATTAAAATGGGTATTTTGAGCCCGGACCACCGGGCTCAAAACCCATGACGGGCCGGCCCGAACCCACCGGACCGCCCATATTACCGGCTCTATATAGGATCATACTTAAATGAGCAAGTTTTTTATATACATTATGTTAAGTTTCCCATCACACTTGGGCATTATCAAAATATTACCATTTAATCATTAATTTATATGAAAAAGATAGTTCACATGGATATATGTGATTCTAGAATTTGATATAACGGTTGTGTGTGTATGGTCCTGTTTGGAATGGCCTGACTTATTTTCATAAGCACGTTCAACAGTGCTTTTCCGTAAAATGAGACAATCTCCTCCACATATTTGCCTCGGCTTATGTGAATAAGCACTTATAAGTGGCTTATGGCAGTTTACCAAACGGGCCCTATATATTGTTAAATATAAGCATTTTGTTATTGGGAACAATCATATTCAAGCACTAAATATGAATATCTATTTGAACATTGTTTCATTAAATCGTGAAAGATTAACTTCTTTTACTATACTAAACTCTTTAATTTATTACGTTGTGTAAATTTAATTCATTTTTATATATTCAAACCAGTTAAGAGCCAACATATATGTTTGTGGCGACTTTCAAGAAAAATAGTTTTTAGGTTAAAAGTCAATTTAAAATTGAAATGACTTTTTATATTTTTTTATTTCTTTTATACTTGAATATTTTAAAATTACCTTTTTAATATGTCATTGAGTTTATTTAAGTATAAATTACATTTTTTGCCCCAATTTTATCAATGTAATAAAAATTACTATCACAAACTTTAACCAAAACCAACCTTAAGAAGATAATTAAGTAGTTAAGTTTTTTTTAACTTTAGTCCAGTTTCATATCAATATTTAATGACATAGTATATTTCTTCTTAATAAGATGCAAGTAATTTAATATACTTCTTGAGATTTCAAATAAAAATATTAATTACCCTCAAACTTCCATGCCTTGTATTTTGGAATGAAGGAGAGTACTTAATTGTCATATAAAGTTTATAATTTAATATATAATTTTAAAAATATTTAAGACTATTTACGGACAAAATATTTAAAATAATAAAATATAAAACCATAAATAAGTTATAGTATATTTTATAGGGTTAAGTGTAAAAATACCTATTCACTTCTGTCAGCATCCAATACATTATATTTTTGGATGTGCAAAAACAGCCGAGAACATTCAAAATTGGAGACAAAATGTAGTGACTTTTAAATATAACTTAATACAGTTAAATTTGCATACATAAGAATAGTGTGGGTTCCATACAAAATTTAACTGTGTTATTTATATTTAATGATTATAATATTTTTCACCCATTTTAAAGAGTATATGGTATTGGACGTTCTTTTGGTAAAAATTCATGTGTAGTTTTACACTTTAGAAACTTTTTACATCAATAAAAATTAAAACAAAACACATTATTTATAATTTATGACATGACTCATTCCACATGCTCGGGTAAAATGTCCATGGCTTCTTTAGCTTTACAGTTTAAAAGTTTTAATAATTAATTCTCATAATAATTAATGAAAAGCTTTTATTTAAAAATTTTATTAGCAGAAAAAATCTGAATTAGAGCATTGGTAGCATTTTCTACGTGTGAAATCCTAGAATATCTACACTTACTTTTACAGTTAATTGTTGATTTTATAAAAGGTTAACGTGTAAAAGAATATCTGAGTTTTTACCAAATGCATCCAGCACTACATACTTATTAAAAGCAAAAATACACATTACACGTCCAAAATATGTCATTCAAATTAAATATAACCCAAATCCACTATTTTCATGATAGGGTTTATTTAAAATATTTAATAATATCTCTATATCTTAATAAAAATACTTTTTAGGTTATTTATAATGTTTCTCATTCATATGATCCTCCGTATAACTTCTTAAACCGTACCTAAGATAAAGGTTGATTACCTCATTCAGATTAGTGTTATACTTCAATCGAATGGAAATGTCATTCGTATGAAGTTGACCTCATTCGAATGAGAATTTATATGCTTTCTAAACCGTATTGCCCATGTGCTGTGTAAAAGGTCCCTGCGGCCCATTCGAATAACCTAATGGGCCTGTTTGGTAACTATGTGCTTATTTTCATAAGCACGTTTAACAGTGTTTTTCCGCAAAACGAGACAATCTCCTCCACATATTTGCTTCGGCTTATGTGAATAAGCACTTATAAGTGGCTTATGGCAATTTGCCAAACGGGCCCAATGTCTCATCCGAATACATCGTGGGTAGGCCTTTCTAAACCAAAGCGGCCCACGTTTGGTGTAGAAAGTTAACTTTCTAAACCGTACTTACTATGTTCGGTTTAGAAAGGCCTCGTGTAATTTGAATTTCTCTCTCCCTGTCACGTCTCTTTCCCGCCAAAACTTTAATTGTCTAGTGTGGGCCTTCCTGTTTCATGGGAATTAATGATATTTTTTTTAAATTTCGGTAAAGATGCGTGAAGAACTATCATCATTTTGAGATTTATAATTTTAAATCACCTTTTTAGAATTCACTATTTTCGTGGTATTTTTTTTATCATTTTTTCTTATTTTTAAGAAAAAAGGTTATTGATTATTATGCGTGAATAATTGCTCCCACGCGAAAGCTATACCCCCTTCCGCCCCCTCTCTCCACCCCCCGGCCCGGTTCCGTCGCTCCGTCGAATGAGTCCCCGGTGACTCGTACCTTTTCAAGCTATGATCTCAACCGTTGAGCCTCTCACTTCAATACTATAGCACCCCCTTCCTGCGGTGGCCGCACGGCCGAACAATACGAACCTTTTTCGAATCTTTAGTCGATTCATCGATTCATTCAGGTTTAAGCTATCGCTTTCTTCAATTTCTCTTATGGTGTCACCATCTGGCCATTTCTGGGTTCTGAATTTCGGAAGCTAATCTTCCCAGAATTTGAGGTAGGAAATTGCCCCCTGTACAGAGAAAAATGAGGGCAGGGAAAGGGAATCAGGAGGACGATGAGTACGAGGAGGAAGAGTTCGGTTCTAAAAGGGAAGGTCCTTCTTCCACGCTTAATAGCAATAACACCAACAATGGTATCCCTTTTCGGCAGTTATCATCTAGTTTTACGTGAACGCCTGAGCGTTAGATCCGGTTATTCTGTATTTGTTTTATTTGTACGAGGTCCTATTTCACTTGTCGATTTATATTTTATACCACTCGCAGGCTTATCTCCTAGTGTTACTTTTTTTTTCTTCCTTTTTTTAAATTACTTTTCTTTAAGTTCAGTTATCTTGTAATTATAAACCACTTTGCAATTTCTGTTATCAAGTGTTAGTCTTATATTGATCATCCTAACAATTTTTTGACTGTTTCTATCAGAAAATCTGCATATTGCCGTTCTCGAGTAATTCTGTGCTCTTTGACCTTTTTAGTTTCAGATTGTATCTGTTTTTCGATATGTTGAATATCATTGGCATTGTTTTGGTATATTATCGGTTTGAAACTTCAAGGTTTTACATTCAGAAATGTTTGGTTGACTTTTTATGCTTTCTTACCTTTTCTGGGAAAAAAGTGAGTGGAATTAACTTGTTTATGTAAAATGTATGTATCATGTCCGAATTCCTGTTCAATTTTCTTTACTGTTAACTCTGGACTAGTTTGAGTTCTTATGTTGGGATGCCTGTTGTTAAAACAGATACAAAAGCTATTGACAAGGCTAGTGCTATAAGATCAAAACATTCAGTTACTGAGCAGCGAAGGCGGAGCAAGATAAATGAGAGGTATGTGCAAAAAAATTGTTCTTTGGGCTTCAAGAATTTGGTGGACCATGTGTAACATTGAAGTCATTGATATGTTGGTGATTTTGACATCTCTCATCAACATAAATTAAATGAGAATTGTTCTTTTGAGACAAGTGTTTGGACATGAGTGACATCCGTGATGATCAATTTAATTTGAATTAATATATGCTTGTACTGAAATTGATAAGTTTATCATTGAAGTCAATTTCTGTGCCTTTTTTCAAGCTTCAACAATCTTAAAACATCATCACTTTTGTAATATTTCGTTAATTTAATTATTGCAAAAGGTTAACAATGCATTGTAGGAAAAAAAGGTCAAAACAAGTTTCTTGTGTAGTTTGTGTGATTTTTTTTTGAGGTGCAAAGCAGGTTAATAATGTGTTGTAGGATAACAACAAAATCGTCAAAAAAACAAGTTTCTTGTGTAGTTTATGTAATTTGTTTTTTATGAGGTGCAAAGCATATGATATTATCACCTAAGACTTGGAGGCCAACAGGTTATATGTTGCACCAGCACTACATAAGCACACTAAAACAGAAATTAGGATTTGTTTTCCTCTTGGGGATTTTACTGCATTTTTCCGGTATCAGTTCTTGCAAAGAGTCATAATGCTGTAGATTGATGAAAATTGACCCCTTGCTTCAGATTCCAGATATTAAGAGATCTCATACCTCATAGTGATCAAAAGAGGGATACTGCATCGTTCCTATTAGAGGTATTTTTTGAGATGGCAATCACCTGGTCAAACCTGTTGAAAACGGTTGAGAACATATATTCATACTACCTGTTGATTTTTTTTAGGTCATTGAACATGTCCAGTACTTACAGGAGAAGGTACAAAAGTATGAAGGCTCATATCAGGGTTTGGGTCAAGAGGCCACAAAGTTGATGCCTTGGGTATCCTCATCACACGGCTACAGTAGCTAATATGCTCATTTGTTTTAATTTTTTTTTGTCTACAATTGGTGAATGAATATAAATGAAGGATAATTTTATCGTGCTTACATGGACTTGTTCCTTTATTTTTTTTTTCATAATTTACTTGATGTGATTATGACATTATTCATTTATAACACACTCTTGGTCTGTATAGTTCTGGAAAACAATTACCCGCATAGCATTCTTTTTTCTTTTGATATGCTGAAATTGTATATCATGATTTGATTTGATGCCTGCAACCTTGTTATTGTCACTCAATAAGAGGAGAGGAAAGGGAGGTGGAAGAAAGAGATCCAAATGTCTTGGTTAAATTGGGGAACAAGTACTTTGATGTGGTCAAATTATTTGATCATATTTTACATTTCATATAATTTTAGAAAGAAATAATAGTCTTTCTTCTCTTTTCATTGTCAGAATGTGTGACATTAATTGGAAGTTTGCAGCTTAGAGGGAAGGTGGGTGAAGAAGCAGATGCAACTGTCCAAATAAATTGTGAAAACCTCAATATGTTCATCAGAATATGTAAATGAGTTAAATTATGATAGTTGTGTGTACTACAGAAACTATGATGGGATGCTTCTCCAACACATATCTGAACGGACACTTGAGAAGATGAATAAAAAATTAGATAAAAAGAAAGTTAAGAAGAAATTTGAATAACAAATTCAATGTCTTTACTTGTTTTAAGTTCATTTTATTTGTCCAAAATGAGCCAATTTTGTCACATTTTGTTTATCGTATTAGTTATTGGCCGGTTTCTAGTTATCTAATTATTGTTCTCTTTTTTCTGGTCAAACCATTAAAGTTATAAATATAATGGTTTAGTTTGCTTACATACCTTAATGGTACAGAGAAACAGTCACTGGCGTGTTCAAAGCTTTGGCCAACCTCAAACTGTAAAGAATGGTTCTGGTCCTGTATCCCCCTTTCCCGGGAAGTTTGATGAAAGCAACATCAGTGTCTCTCCAACTATGCTCAGTGGCTCCCAGAATATGATCGATCCTGAACAGAGCAGGGTTATTGTTAGTAAAGCAGTGGAGAGGCAAGCTGAGTTAGAATGCAAGGGGATACCTCTGCAAATGCCTATGCATGCGAACATGTCTGTTCCTGTCAGATGTGATGGTGCACTTGCCCATCCTCTTCAGGGGCCTGTTTCTGATGGGCAATCAGCTGAATGTCAAGCCAATAGTGAGCCCCAGTGCCAACAGGAAGAGCTGACAATTGAAGGAGGAACAATTAACATCTCAAGTGTATACTCTCAAGGGTGGGTGGTTGCTTAAAGTTAATAGTTTTCCTTTAGTCATGGCCATAAATATTTGGCGTGCCTTTTCATTTTATTAGTATTATATTTTATTAATATTATTATGAATTATGGTTCTCTAGTTATGTTTTTCAAGTCTAATCATGCTGGTTTTCTTTTTCAAGATTTTTTTTTAAAATTTTCGAGTTATTGATTCAGTATCCTGATTTCGTGCCCTTTTTATTTCTCTTAAGTTGTGAAATTTTTTATGTGATTAAGGAGAAAGGATTATCAAGTTGGTCTTAGTGCATAATTGGCTTAGCTGATGGTTCTTTGCTTTTAAAGAGTACAGTAAAACCTATAAGACCACTAGCTGATAGTTTCTTGCTGATAATTGGCTTAGTTTTGTGTTGCTGAAATCTGAATGGAAGTTGAATCTTAGTGTGCGGGGTACTCTCTTGTGTTTGTTTGGTTGAACGTTTTAATTTCATGTTATGCAAGAAACCTGTGTTAGAGAAATGGGGTTTAAGCTTGGATTCCTCAGTGTGTTGAAGTTTAAAGAATTATTGATTCTTATAAAGCACCAATTGCATATATGTTAATGGATGGACAAGTAATTGCAAACTACTGATTGCCGTACTTCAGTATTTCAATTGATTGGAACAAGTGATATGAACATGAATTCTTGATCCTGATGTATATGCTCTTTTGATTTCGAAAACTTTGTTGAATTTCTGGCCTCTGATGTTGAGTGGAATAAGCATGCAGCATTTGTTTTGCTAATGTGGTTGGTTTTTCAGGTTTAGTGATAAACTTGATATATTGTTTGATGAACACAGGCTGTTAAACAATCTGACTCAAGCGCTACAGGGTGCTGGTTTAGATCTCTCACAGGCTAGCATTTCAGTTCAAATTAATCTTGGGAAGCGGGCTAACAAAGGACTGGGCTGTGGGACATCTGCTCCTATGGTATTATAACTCACTCTTACATGTGACAAGATTATTATTCTACAGTACATTGTTTACATTGGTGCACTTGCCTACTTGCTAGTGACATGTCGTAGGAAAACAACATGAATATTCAATACACTTGGGCATGCAAATGGTTTGTCATACCTTTTTGGTCAGTTTGATACAATGGAAATGAAGCCCGGGAAGTGGAATGGGGGAGGCAAGTTAAAAATTGGCCTGTTTGGTATTGTGTTTCTCGGTTCCATGCTGAACGCAGTTCCATCAAATGATGGTGTTAGATGAAGAAGGAGAATTATCTGAATAATCCTTACTATTCGATGTACCCTCAAAGGGTATTTATACAATGGAGGGTTGTACAAAATCATAATCATATCCCTACTAATATGGGCATAATCAATCACAATCGTATCCCTAATTTATCTCATCATCAATCTCACATTAATGGTAATATATCTCCTAATATATCAACACTCCCCCTTAAGTTGGAACATAGATATTAATCAAGCCCAACTTGTTACAAAGATAATCGACCCGTATCCCAGTGAAAGCCTTAGTCAAAAGGTCGCCTAATTGATTACTAGACTGTACATGTCCTGTAGAGATGAAGTTCTCTCTGACCTTGTCTCGAACTAAGTGACAATCAATCTTGATATGTTTTGTTCGTTCATGAAACACAGAATTGGAGGCTATGTGCAAGGCAGCTTTATTATCACACCATAACTTTGCTGGTAATGACGCACTATAACCGATCTCCTTCATCAATTGATAAATCCATACAATCTCTTAAGTTGACTGTGCCATAGCTCAGTATTCAGCTTCAGCGCTCGAACTCTTCCAAGACACTAGATTTCTACCCACAAAGACATTCAATCTGGTAGCTTTCGAATCATCGTAATCGGCATCACAAAAACATTCAATCTCAGTATGACCATGATTATTATAAAGCATACCATGACCAGGCGCCCTTTTTAGATAGTGCAAAACATGCTCCAGGGCTTCCCATTGAGCTATAGTTGGTGCTGTCATGAATTGGCTAAGGACACGAACCACAAAAGTGATATCAGGACGGGTTACTATAAGATAATTCAATTTTCCAACTAGCCTTCGATACCTCTCAGGATTCTCAAAAGACTTGATGTTCTTAGGATCAAGTTTGTTCCTCATATCTTCCGGCAATATCTCGAATGGTACTGTGCTATCAATATCAAGAAATGGGTTTGGAATTATAGGAATGCTGCTTGGTGTAGCTCCGAGTTTTCCTGTCTCGTCCAACAAATCAAGGACATATTTCCTCTGTGTCAAGAGAATCCCTTTTTTACTTCTCATAACCTCTATTCCCAGAAAACACATCAAGGGTCCCAAATCCTTTGTTTGAAAGTGAGAATTGAGGAAGGTCTTGAGTAATGAAATGCCTGAGGTATTGTCACATGTGATTACAATATCATTGATATATGCAACTAATAAAATAACACCAGCGTCCGTCTGTTGGTAAAACACACAGTGATCACACCTGCTTTGGTGCATGCTAAACTTTTGAACTACCGAGCTGAACCTGTCAAACCAAACTCACGGACTTCGTTTTAAACCATATAGAGATCGCTGAAGTCGGCATACCTTCCCATCCTCCCCCTGAGCAACAAAACCTGGTGGTTGCTTCATATAGACCTCTTCATGTAAGTCCCATTCAAGAAAGCTTTTTTGACATCAAACTGGTGAAGTGCTCAATTATAAGTAGTAGCCAGAGATATGAAAAGACGAACAGAAGAGAGTTTTGCCATCGTGGAGAAAGTCTAAGAGTAGTCAATGCCATATGTCTGAGCATACCCTTTCACAACAATGTGAGCCTTAAGACGTTCCACAGTATCATTGGCTTCGGTCTTAATTGTAAATACCCACTCACATCAAATTTCCTTATTCCCCGTCGGTAAATCAACCAGAGACCAGGTACCAGCTTGATCAAGGGTCATCATCTTTGCTGCCATAGCGGCACGTCAACCCGAATGATCTAAGGCTTGATGAAGGGTTGTAGGAAGGGAGATGGAATCCAAAGAGGCAACAAAAGAGTAGGAAGTTGGAGACAAGTTTTGGTAAGAAACATAGGAGGAGATGAGATGGTTGCAAGTGCGTTTACCTTTGCAAAGAGCAATGGGCAAATCGGTTGAATCAGAAACTGGCTCAGGTACAACAACTTGATCTGGAATAGAGTCAGAAGTAGGAATGACAGGGCATTGGTTTGGATCTGACGACATAACGAAGTCTGGGAGGTCATGAATTGGAGAGTCGATACTACCTTCCTTGGATCGTCTATGATAGACTTGAACCACTGGTAGTTTGGCTGAGGCCGGAACTGGAGCTAGAACTGGTGGTGGTAAGGCTTGATACACTAAGAGATCATCAAGAGTATCGCCTTGGGCAGTAACAGGCGAAGAGGCGGACGGAAAGAACGCAGTAGACTCATGAAAGGTGACATCCATAGACACGAGATATCGGCAAAGATCGGGAGAGTAACGATACCTTTTTGAACCCTCGAATATCCAAGAAAGACACATTTGAGGGACTTAGGATCCAATTTCGAGACCGAAGGGCGGACATCACGAACAAAACAAACACACCCAAAAATCTGAGGAGCAATGGGAAACAATGACTTAGTGGGGAACAACGTGGTGTAAGTGGGAACACTACGAAGAACAGAGGAAGGCATATGATTGATCAAAAAACAGGCAGTGGATACAGCTTCCGCCCAAAAAGATTTAGGGACATGCATTTGAAACATGAGAGCTCGAGCAACTTCTAAAGTTAGTACATTCTGATGTTTGGGATCCTTGTCCTGTTGAGTTCAAAACTGGTTTTAAGTACTTTGTCACCTTTGTGGATGATCTTTCTCGAGCAACTTGGCTTTACTTAATGAAATCTTGTTCTGAGTTGTTCTCTCATTTTTGTAATTTTTGTGCTGAAATTAATACTCAGCTTGTTGCTTCTGTCCAAACATTACGAAGTGATAATGCCCAAGAATATTTTTCAGCACAATTTCAAAACTATATGTTTCAGCACGGCATACTTCATCAGTCTTCCTGTGCCGATACACCTGCCCAAAATGGTGTTGCTGAAAGAAAGAACCGCCATTTATTAGAAGTTGCGCGAGAAAAATCATCCACAAAGTTGACAGAGTACTTAAAACCAGTTTTGGACTCAATAAGACAAAGACCCCAAACATCAGAATGGACTAACTCAAAGGGGGATGTAGCCCGTTTGTTGACTCTAGATGCTAAAAGGACACGATGAAGTTTGGCAAATTGACATGAATCACAATCTAAGGATGATAAGTAACTAAACTGAGGATAAATTCTTTTTAATGACGACAAAGACAAATGACCCAAACGACAATGAACTTCAAAAGGAGATGCACCATCAGAATAAGCAACCGAACGCGGCACCCGATCATCAAGGAAATAGTGTCCTCCAGATTCATAACCCTTACCAATAATCCGCTTCGTCGTGAGATTATGTATCAAACAATGGTCAGGATAAAGTGGGATAAAACAATTTAGTTGGCGAGTAAGTTGACTGGGGGAAATGAGATTAAAGGAAAGATCAAGGACATCCAAAACAGAGATTGAATGAATAGAGGGGGTAGCTTTAATAGTACCATATCCAAGAACACGGGAATACTAACCATTAGCAATAGTGATGGAAGAAGGATGGGCATATGGCGTAAAAGACAAGAAGAGATGGTGGTTACTTGTCATATGATCAGTGGCACCAAAATTGATGATCCACTTCGAGGAAGAAGTAGCAAGGTAAGAATCAACTCTACCTGTAGCAAGAGCACTAGGAGCGGTGGTGGGCGGATGTTGGGGAGGCCACGAACCAAAGTACGCGAAAGTCGACGGAATGAATAGAGTCGCGTACGGATAGCGGTGAACAGCGACGCGCTGTGAACAGTACCAAAGTCTGGACCAAAGCAGCATCGGAAAAAAAGAGAAGCAAAGGAACCCTATGGCTCTGATACCATGTTAGATGAAGAAGGAGAATTCTCTGAATAATCCTTGCTATTCGATATACCCTCAAAGGGTATTTATACAATGGAGGGTTGTACAAAACCATAATCATATCCCTAATAGTATGGACATAATCAATCACAATCGTATCCCTAATTTATCTCATCATCAATTTTACATTAATGGTAATATATCTCCTAATATATCAACCGATGGAGTTGGCTTTCTTGCCTACCAGGATTGAAGTGGACCATTTCCTTGGTACCAAAAAATTTATGACCTGTATACCCATTATAATTTAATATATTGAGAAATATGCCCTCCTCATTTTTCAATCTTAGCCCCCTTCTCCTTCCTTAGCCTCTGCTGCCTTTATCTTTTGCCAGTGTCTTCTCACTCTCTCCCCTGAAGTTTCAGCGTATGGTGATGGCAACAACAAGGATGGATGATGGAGCAATGACAATCGTTGAACCCTGTCTTCCCTCTCCCCACCTTGTACTGCTCCTTCTTCCCTCTTTCATGCTCGTGCCTTTAGCTGATGGATCACCGACCCTCACCCTCATCATGGAGAACAAAACTCCATCTCTGTCCTCTACTGTTATTGATTGCTATTTGGCTTTGCTATATTTAAATATGCCAAAAGAGAAGTTGCTCAGAAAGTGATAAATATCTCGTTTAAATAATTAATCTTATGTGATCATATTAATTTCTTACTCCTCTAGTCCTGTAATCATTAAGTTACTTACAGAATCAATAATTTACAGAAGGGAATGTTAATTCGCCATATGGAGATGATTTGTTAGTTGAGACTGCCTTCCTATTCAAAGTAGCACTAGGTCAAGATCAGGGAGTGTCAAGCATTTCATTGAAATAATTAATCAAATGAGGTTGCTTGTTAATTTGCATCCCTATCTTCAGTAATGTCAAATATTTTTACTCGTAGGAGCGGCCAAATTGTGCGACACTCCTAGTTTTATATGTAAACCAACATTTACATAATACTAATTTTTAAAGCTAATGCTTATATTTTAACTTCCTTTGGCTAATGTTTAATTTTGTTGTGCAGAATCATGATAATATCCCATCTAGCAACCAAGCAATGGCACATTTTAGAGATGCAGGCAACGGAGAAGACGAAAGTCAAGCTCAGAAGAGGCTGAAAACGTAGAGGATGATTTTATGAGCCTCTATTTTCATCCCAGAATCTCCCCCTAGCTTTCCCCTTTGCCTTGGTATACCTGTTAAGGTCACTGTACATCCCTGCCTCTGGGTTTCTGGATTTTCACCCATTCATGAAGTTCATTTTAGAGCTACAAGCCTTAGGACTCATTATTATTTGTGGTGGTAATTGAGGTTTCTTATGCTGTAGGTATGTCATCTGTTTTCAGATTGATTGATACATATTATTAATTGCACACTGTTATTGAGCTTTTGGGATTGGATTTTATCAACTATCAGGTTCTTGCTACGTATAATTAAGAGAGACTCCTCGTAATGCAGTCTTTCATAAAATGTACTGTCACGAGAAAATTTGACTTGGAGAACATGTGAAGATCTTGTGCTTGGAGTTAGAGCACAAGAAGTTTTATTCTACTAAGTGAGATTGGCTACATGAATCACGTACTATGAATTGAACACTTTGATGGAAAACTAACTATTGTTTTGTGAGATAGGAAGCAATGTTTTTTCCTTAGAGTTAGTTGAAGTTCAAGCATGTGGCAAATTGAAGAAAGGTTTAGTCAAGTAATTCATTTGGGATACTAACAAGGCTTGTGCAGTTTCTCAAATTCAGATGCTTGAGCCGTGGAAGCAGCACAATAGATGAATCAAGCTGCGATAATGAAGTAAATCATTCAAAATTTAACCTCTCTAGATTTGTCGGCAACTCAAAATGTGGCAGCTTCTTCAAATACTTGGAGCCACATGGGTTCAAGCTTCTTAACATTGGCAACCATATCTAAGCAAGAGAAATCAAACAAAAGCATAACTCCTGAGACGTGTTGAATTTTGAATCAAGAAATTTGATATGCAGAAATAGGAATAGTAAGAGTATCTAGTCAAATAATAAGGAAAAGGGTAGTTTGGGAATATACACAGTCTATAAATAAGGCATTGAAGGATGTGACCAATGTCTTGTGAATCATAAATCCTTATTATTGTCCCAACATACCTTTGTTATAGACCTTTTGAGTATATTCCCAAACTACCATTTTCCTTGTTATTTACCTTACTATTCCTTTTTTCATATAGCGAAATTCAAAATGACACTCACCTTTTCACATGACCTTACTTGTGTGATGCTGCTATCAGAGACAGGACTAGTTCCACAAGTTGATGAGGTTGAAAAATTGAGGGCAAGCAAGTAAAAGGATATTTATGCCATGAAACTAAAGACTTCCTGAAAAGTTTACATTGTGAAAAATAAGGAGCCTAAGATTACTCTTTTTTCATAAACCTTCAGCTTTCAATGGATTATTGCCTTTTAGATATTCTTGATTCAAGAGTACTATATTTAAAAATGTATGGAGAACTATTTCCTTTTCCTAAAATTTTCAATGCCTCCACAACAGCAATGAAATGTAAGTTTGCAAGCAACAATGATGTGATCCTACTAAAGATATAATGTTTGGCCACGTATATACTCCAAACAAAAAATATTTTAGTTCTCAGAAGGATTTGATCAAATATTGAACAAGTCGAAAATCAAATTTGTTGAATAACCATTTTTTGAACATGCAGACATTTTGTGAGAAACCGACACTTTTTGCTAGACTCACCTGTTCTTGTCATCTATATAAGTCACCAAACAGGGAATTGGGCGATCATTATGGGCTAGCCCATTGGGCCTTTTCTTATTGGACCTCAATAATTTTACATCATAGTCTCATCATCTTTATAACTTCGAGAATTATGATCAGTACATTGTCAATTTCATATGAATCATCATGCTTTTGCAAGGTATATTTAATACGGCTCTTTTAGAGGGTTTTTATCCTCGACTACTGTGTATTTATAAAGCTACTTTAATTTTGGAATTAATCACAAGGCATTATTATATTTTTACTTGTCAGAGCCTTAAGGCTCAAGTGACAACAAACAATTCCTTACTGACATCAAACACCTCCTTGAGTTTCTTCACTGTGGCAAAACAATATCACGAAGCATTACTCCGCTGGTCCTATTTATACGAAGAGAGAAGCAAATTTTTTATCATATTTATAAATCATCTAATCAACTTTTTTATTTGGGCATACAATATTATCCTTAATTTATTATTGGGTTGATTTTAATTTCATTCAGTATAATATGTATTGAATAGGGGTAAAGTGTGAATGTAGTTGAATTTTAAGGGGAGAGTTAATAAATTTTAAGGTGTTCTTGATATTTATGAAACATATTGAAAGTGACTTGTATGTACAACTAAACGAGTAGTTATTAAGCTAATTCGCTATATTAGCTAGAGCATTAGTAAAGCCACAACCATAAATATAGCTCAAAAGAATTATGAGTTGCATTTGTATCTATCATTTTCATATCAAATCACATAAGAAATATATTGGAAACAGATATAAATGCATGAGAATTACAAAAAAATTTAATACACTGGTTCATCACAGAATCGTCTTGCTCCACTTTGATGACAAGTATATAAAAGTAAAATAGACAAGAATATAATATGATGAATAATAATAAGAATTATAATTATTATTGGTGATGAATATTATCCAAACATTCCTGAGGGTTAGTGTAGAAGTAGTCTTCTTCCTTGGGTTTTCCAGGAACCACAGATCTCATGCTAGGGTTTCCAACACGATCTGCATGAACTGCTTTCACTTGAGTTGAGAATTCGTTCCAATTTAGGGTTCCATTCTTGTATTGATCTATCAATTCCACCAATACCTTCCTTTCCAACACTATCGTCTTCTTAAACCCCAAGTACCTGCTCGTCATGTTTCATAATGTGACAGACCATAAACACACTAAAATTTTTTATTTCTGGTTTAAAATAAATTAAAGTGTCTAATACTTCCTCCAATCCTATATATACGATACCAGATCATGCATGGAGTAAAACATTCGTTCAAATTGGTCAGAGGCAGTGAATATATAAAAAAAAAGTGTTTTTATTGTCTTAAAACACTGTTATCTATGAAGAAAGCGGGTGTGTGAAATAATTGGTATAACGATATGATATGTAATTGATGAAGGGGGAAAAGTTGCTTAAAATTTCAAGCATCCTTTAATTTTATAAATGGGACCAAGTTATATAATCCTAAAAACTCGTATAACCCTGGTTCTAGTTATAAGGCACATTATAAAAAAAAAGTAGACTGTCCTTATCATAAGTCGCCAAATAGGGTATTAATTGCTTTTTTCCCCAGAAATTTCATCAATCTAAAATCTCATTAATTGCAACTTCTATTATTTGTTGGATATATATAATTCATTGTATTAAATATGGGCAAATTTTTGTGAAGTTTTGTTTTTTTTTTCAATTTTTAAACAAAGTAAATAACTTAACCACCTCTCTTGAATTAGCTTTAATGAAGTGGTACCTTATAATAAGAATCAAAATTGTATCTTATAAAGAGGACCGGAATAATAGAAGAAGATAGCTAGAGAAGAAAAATAGAGAGCAGTACCTTCTATGGCCTTCAACAAGTTTTGCCATATGACCTTTGTAAGTAGGTACGAATATGTCACTTTCTATTGACACATAGTAATCAATGGCTGCCATTTGGTTCGAATGGTTCCTGAATGGTTCAAGCTCCCACTCATCCAATAACGTCTCCTTCTTCACCTAAACATCACAAAACTTTAAATAATTAATAACCTATATCTAGCTTGCCATATACTCATACACATATATGTATAATAACATCATAAACAGATTGATATATCTGATCTCCTATTATATATATACTGACCAGATTTGGGAAAGCTTGCTTGAGATCCACCATTCTTTTCTCTGCCTTGTATATATCTCCAGCAGCAATGTAGACTTGGATGTCACTATCAATGCCCAATGCACGCAGTGCTAGAGCTGTCTCTTCTGGTGTTAGAGGGCACAGACCATCTGTTCTTTTCTTCTCTGAATCTATTTCCTTCTCCTTCCACCATATATAATCATATCTATATGCATGCCAATATAATTCTCATCACTCAACTCTCAGATCCTGATCATATTGGCTCTCTCTCACGCGCACACACAAATTTGTGTTTTAAAACAAACTGAAAATACAATATTTGGACAGTGCAGATCTTGCCGTAGCGATGAGCATTTAAACTGATTCCCACTTAATACAATACATAACTCGATATAATATAGCTTTTAGGATCAGAAACTAACTAGGAGATTCATTAACACCGACAACAAACCAATCAGCCAACAATATATATAGATGTGATTTTGTGTGTGTGTGTGTGTGTGTGTGTGTGTTTACCTCATTTTGGTGAGCTCGTTGATCTCTTCCGGGGTGCAACCTTCGTTGCAACCAGAGAAGGCAATCATGTCCATTTCGTAACGAAGATGAAGAGCCAAGTAAGGTCCTCTCTTCTTGAGAATGCTTACAATCTTCTTTGCCACTCTCTCGATTGGTGCAGAGAATTTGAGGGACTGGTAGTTCACTCTGCATCTCAGTTTCTGAACTTCTTCAGGAAGGCCATTGTTGGCCAATCGTGCATCTGATTTCGTGAAGTGCACAACTTCATATGTCTTTATACGTGGAAGAATCTGTTCAAAATAAATTCTTAAATACTAATAATCCTTTATAGAATTGGAATTAGTGTATCAAATTATTGAAACTAGATCTCTTTGTAAGTGGATAGCATTGCCCTCGTCCTTTTTATATATAACAACTACTAAAATCGAGTAAAACAAACTATTGGTTAGAGTTAGTTAAAAACAATAAATATATAACAGATGCAAATTTTTTTTATAAATGTACCCTTATTATGAATATGATTAGTGTGAAAGAGAATGGATGGAGAAAAAGAAATGAAAGAGACATGCAATTAATCAAAAGTAAAAATGAAAAAAAGTGTAACAAATTTTTAAACAAAGCCATAGTTGTTGTGTACGAATAGGATCAGATCAGCCCCATGTAATATAATGTTGATTATAAATAGGATCAGAGATTAGTAAATGCATATGACTAAGAGATGTATCAATGTTGAAGAAGACAAGGGGAAAAAAATAGAACCGGTCCCACATGGTTGAATTCACCATCACTCATTCACGAAATTCATAAATACTGAAAGTTCATTTGATATTTATAGTATCAAATTATTGAAATAAAATGCCAATCAATATTTATAGTTCTTCATTTCTATATAAACTTTCATTTCAGTCTACTAATTTTTTTATAGCATACATTTTTCCGGTCCTCTAATCCCAACATTGTTGATGATATTGAAATTTTAAATATTAACAAAACATTTTCAAATAATGATATATTAAGTTTAATTTTAAAAATTATAATGATTAACAAAAAAATCATTATTAGAGACTATCAAATATCGATGGCATAATGAACAATTTTAGCTTATTTATAAATATCCTATATGTGCATATAAAGTCTGCAAAAGAAGCTTGATTTGCAGAAATTAATGAATACTTACCACATTATAATAATAGGTCATGTTGGACCAACTAATAGGAGGCATAGAATAGAGAGATTCCAATTCCACCTCTTGTTTCTGTTTGGGAGGCAACTCTTTCAATATTTGAACTTCATCTCTCAGCGATGTGATCAAATAATCCACATCAAATATATCTGGGAATTGGCTGATGATGCACCCATCACAACAACCACACACAACATTTTTTTATTAAATTTATTAATAAATCTCTTAATATAATTAATAAAACGATTAGTAAGATATATTTGTTAGTTGAATTGATTTCAGTCACCTGTGGTCATTCCAAAAGGATGTATTGTCCAATTCTGGAACTATAAGTGTGACATTTAAAAACCTTGCAATGGTAACCATGTCACATATCTGCACCAATATCAACCAAAGTCATCAGTACATTATATATTGGACCATTAAAGATGTGAGTAAATATAAGTCATCTTTTGGAATGATTTTTTATCTGTTATATAAATCATCAGTAAATAATACTTATTTGTCAATTTTATCATGTTAATTTAAGTTTGAATGTGGCTCATCATTTTTCCCCTCTTTTAAAACCCCTTTAACATGGGTAAAAGTGAATTTATTTTGTTCAATTTAGGACACTTAATGAGTTTACTGCTCTCTTTTTATTCGAGTAAAGTAGTTGAGAGTGGTTACTTATATTCTGAATTGGAGGGTGTATATACTCATCTATTTCTATTTATAAATCACTTTTAATATATTTCACACAGACCAAGAAAATCTTCTCTCTCTAACAAATAAGGTGAGTTATGAATAGAACCAAATTGAACTTTCTCTCTCTACCCTATAAATAGCAATAGAGGAGTATTTAACATGAGAGTAATTAAAGAAGATTAGGACCTCACACAAAAGAGAATTATTATTTACGTGTAATAGTGAGTATATACATAGGACCACAAATTTTATGAAATTTATTATTTACACAGAACAATTAAAATTTAATGTTTGCAATAAAATATATATTAATATTTTGTGTCACATTTGATACAAACACTAGAAAGAGAAAGCGATGAGAATGAAATAACATGTGTAAATAAATTCAATAATATGAATAATAACCTCAGGATAAAAATGCTTACCCCACCTCGCATTTGATTCAATCCTCCATTGGAAGAAACCATTAGATATCCATTATTCTCGTAAATCCCTGCAACCAAATTAATAAATGTACTTAAAAAATGTAATATAAAGTTTTCAATTATATATTCTCGATAAATCTATATGATAATTACCCAATTCCCTCATTTTTCACTTTTTAAGTGAAATCCATGAATGTGACCTGTTTTTTAGGAGCCTTGCTTTCTGCAGATTCATTTAATATGCATGAAGTTGAAGTATGGGGAAAGAGCATGTCTGTTGGTTAAATGCGTCCCACTAACTCCAAATTAAAGACATCTATTTTTCTAGTTGATATATTTTTCAGTATTTGAAACAAATATAATTCTCTCCATAACTCTATGAAAGAGTAATAATATTAAAAAATCATGATGTTTTAAAGAGTTTATTTCTCCTCTCTAAGACAATGGTTTCTCATTCAGATATTTTACAAAAAAATATAATAAATATACTTATAAAAATAATTCCTATACATCTATTCCTTTGTCAAAATTCCCATCTTTATTCTAAGATTAAAAAGTCTCAGAAAATATGAGTATATCTTTACAAGGGAAAATAATGTTGTGTGCAACTAATACTAGATATTCAGATTTTTAAAATGTTCTTAGTTAACTTGAAAAGGGAATAATTAAGCTCAAGAATAACATGTTGGCGAATGTCTTAAATATATAATGACATAAATACATATTCAGAAGTATTTAATACTGGAAATTTCATGCTCAACTTATGAATGATTGAGATTCATGAAAGGGATGTGATCCTATGAATCATTAGATTCTCATTAACTCTTCATAAAATTGTAATTAAAGCTCATGAATGGAAACGTAGCCGAATTGACTAACAAAACACAATGTAGTGCTCTCCTCTCCCAAAAGGGAAAAAAAGAAGAAGAACTATCCTTCAAATTTTCGAAGACAATGAGTATCAAATTTGATCCCATCTGATATCATAGCGTCCAAGGTGACATCAACATGGCATTTACAGTTACCAAAGTGAAATTCACCATGGTTGGTATATAAGATTAACTTATTTTAAATGATTTTACAGAAAGGAGTTTTGTATCGACGATTTTTCAAGTGCTCCTAAGAGTTTCCCAAACAAGCACAATGCAAACTTGGAACACCTCAAGGGTTTGACGACTACGTTTCTTTAGAAACATATATATATATATAGAGAGAGAGAGAGAGAGAGAGAGAGAGAACAGACACTTACTTGGAGGTGGGAGATGGGAGAAGAGGCGATTCATAAACTGGACAGCAAAAATCCAAAGCATGAAGACATATGTAAGGAGAAATGCCCATAACTTGAATCTTGAAGTTGAAGACAATCTTGATTTTGCCACCATGAACAGCTTCAGATTTGCACTACCCTTCTTAAATAATCCTCCCTGTAATAACAAACCTCTCAGTTTCTCAGACTTAACTCCTCCAACGATCAAACTTTTGAGCGCTTCAGCTTTCAAAACTCCCACGTACTTCGTCTTCCCATATAACTTCTCTCCTTTCTCCTCCACGTCTTCTGAATTCTCATCACCCACATGCTTCCTGTACCCCATGCTTCAATTTACAAATGTATAATGAATGGGTTTAGTTTTTGGTTATATATGTATAAAGCTATAAGTATATATATATATATAAGTGAGGCGTATAAATGAAGGGAGGGAAATAAGCTAAAGAGGGGAGAGATGAAGTTTCTTCTTCTTCGTTAGGGTTTGAAGAAATGGAAATGGAATATCACTCCGATGATGGGGCAGTTGGAGGAGGAAGAAGGAGAAGGCAATGATTAGAGGGTTATGGTGTTCAGAGGATATTTATAAAGATGAGGAATGCTTTCTGAGAATAAATTTATGAATTAATGCCCTTCCTTTCATACTATTATTATATGTGCTGTTGAGTGTTGTGTAAGGAAAAACAATTGACGAGAACGTGTGTGCGTTGAATGACATAATTTGTATAGGGAAAAAGAAAGATATTCTCGTATATTTTTTATAATTTCTTAGTTTTTTAGTCGTAATTTACGCATTTAAGAGTTCCATCTCACAACCTCTTGCCCTTAAAAAGGAATGAGTTTGATGTCATTGGGTTAGCCATGCATCTGAAGTACAATGAAATTACCAATAGGGATTAGATTTATTAAAAAGATTAATCTTTCACAAGTCAGTTCAAATTTCTATTGAGAAACATTCCCACATTTAATGTTTGATAATTCCTTAAATATTATTGTCTCTAGTAAAAAGATATATAAACTTAAAAAAAGTAAGCTGAGATTTTTATTTAATTTATTTAACATATGTTTATTTAAGAATGTAATTCCATCAAATAATTTCGGACTCTAAGAGAATAGGTAAACATGTATAAAGTAAGAAAAACAATTTATAGCATATGCTTTCCACATATTATACATGTAACTTTAAATTTTATTTTCAAAATATTTCAGATAATAAATGAATATTTATATAAATTATTAAAATATAATATAAAACATAGTAAGACCTAAGACGTACTATACTATAAACAACACAACTTATTCTTCAAATTACATATCTAATTAATTTTATTTTTATTTATTTAATGAGATTTTATTTGTTCACAAGTATGTATGTATGTATATATAGACACACATATATTCATGTTTTGTGGAATTATATATTTTAAAATGTATCATATTTAGCAGCTGTTATATTGCTTGTTTATCACACTAATTAAATTTCTTTTCTGGCTGGTGATTTTTTCTATTCTAATTAATCTTATTCATTTGTTCTATCTCCATTAACAAAAATAAGAATGGACATTTTTCTTACGGAACATTGCAGTTAATAGTTATTCCTATGATTAGATTTTTCTTATCAACGAATTAATTGGAAGTTATAAAGGAAACGCAAAAATAAAAAGGATACGATGAACAGACCTTTTTTCAGGAAAACGTAAGCATTGCATCTTTTTACTTGGATTAATAAAACATGCATCTTATATATATACACACACAGAGGCAAACGAAAAAAAGCTCCCATATATTTTTTTTTGATACAAAAATTTTAAGAAAGGAATTGGACTCACCCACGATCCAAGGGCAGAGCACCTAACTCATGATCCACTGGGGCCTATTACTGTGGACACTGGAGCAAACCTTTTGGTCTAAAACCACAGGTAGGTCAACCCAACTTCCCTTAGATTAATAAACCATGCATCTTATATATATATATATATGTGTGTGTGTGTATATATAATATATAGGCGAAACGAAAAAAGCTCCCATATATATATTATCCAATCTGCGAGAGATTTTTTCATTTAGCCTATAAACTCAAGGTATGCGTAACCTTTTGAACTTTAGATTATGTTCTAATAATTTTCTAATTTTTAAAAATCTATAACTAACCCCTAAAGTCTTACATTTATGCAAATAATTCACATATGACTAATCTTGTGCATCGTTTATTTTGCAGGCAGCTTAAAGTTTAGAGTTTATCATATAAGTAATAGTTTGAGAGAATTATATACATGTAAAAATAAAATTTAATAAAATATAATTGATATATGGAAGTTATCCGCACAGACTTGAAAACTTGGTGATGTTTATTATTAAGTTTATGATCAAAGTATTGATTGTTTGGTACCCAATAGATACATTACATAACATTTATTCAATACTTTGTGAAAAATTGTGTCCACTAAGTGCTCCACGTCATTTATGCATTTTCCAATCAAAATATTTCAATTATTTTTCTGTAGGCTTTGCATATATTTTGAAATTTCTCTCTAACCTATATTTTTCTTTTTCACACGATTTTCGAGATGAAGTGGGACGTAAAAAAGATGTTGAAGCATTTTGATTGCAGATAACATACATAACGTGATGTACCCAGTGCACACAAGAATTTTTCATAATTGGTACATCTATCTTGCTATAGATTTTTATATTTTATTTTGATTTGATTATTACCAAATTATGGATTTTCCACTTTATTGGATTGATTTGTTGTTCAACTTATGTACTTGGTAATAAAATGAACTTTTACTTATGATAGAACAATATAACATTAACCTCTAATAAATGCATTGAGCTAAATTTATATACCTTTTCAATTAAAAAAAGATTTTGTTCACAAAGTTTTCATTCAAGAGTATTGTTTCTTGTAACCACTAATACTTTCAATATTAATTTCTTAATTGTCAATGTTATTTTTTTATCGAGTGGCCAACATTGCTATAATTTCAAACTTTGAGAATAATATTGAACCCACAAAAACTTTTGAACTAACATTATTCTAAATGAAAACTTCAAAACATATTTACAGATTCGCCAATAATTAAAAAATCGGGCTTGATGTGTCTCTCAGAAAACATTAATTATTGAGGAAACTTTCTCTCTTTTAAGCTTAATTAGACTTGAATACAGTTATTTATTAGTATTATACTCATGTGATCCTTAGTTTAAAATCCACCTAGAGAGTTCGTCCTAATCTATGTAAAACACATTTTCCATATTTATTACCATTTTTCCAGACTACCCCTATTCATTAATACATACATATAGTTGTATAATATGACTCTTTTTTTAAAAAAATTTTGTTTAAACATATAAACAACTGTAATTAATTTCACTTTTTGACTGTTTACTTAATCATATAAATAATTGTATATTTAAAGCGATAAACAAAGTAAATACTGCACAAGTAAACAAAGAAAATATGCTTCGTTTTTTTTTTTGGTTGGGCTAAAAAGCATGCATCATGGTGCAATTGAAGTACATTAAATTCAAACGTATTCATGTTTCATTAAATAGTAATATATGGACAAATAAGAACACATTTTGGTTGCTGTGTTTGTCTATTCTCTCATTTTCCTTGAAAACAAACACATGCGTGGTATTGCTTCGTATGGGTTAAATTAACTAAAACTCATTCATAGAAAAGTAGAAGAAATGATATTGATGGCAAACATTTTTTTGTATATAATAATAAATTTATATATGTGAAAATTAAAACCAGAAAGACATATAAATTGACGAATGTCAGAATTTAAGAGCCAGCCACAAATCAAAATTTAACAGAGAAGCAGAGGGACATAGTAGATGCGCGTTTCTCCTCCACCGTATGGACATAGTAGATGAACTTGTTCGAACACTAGAAAGCTAGAGTCTAAATGGGGTGGCATAACGGAGCATCATACAAGAAAGTATATAGAAAAGGAGAGAGCAGCCAGAAAGTTTAACGGCTGGGGTGAATGAAACTGATGGGGAGGATACAATTTATAGGAGTAGGCTAGGGATATTTTGGGAAACTGATGGGGAGGATCAAAATTCAAATAAATGAACTATTTATAATTTATTTATTATATCCCTCTAAATGATAATCAAATTATTTAATGACATAAATTAAATATCTAATATTTAATTTATATTTTTAAATATCTCTTGGATATTTATCTGACTTAATCATGACTGACTCAATAATCAAATATCTCTTGGATATTAATTAACCATTAATATTAGGAATATCTCCATATTCCTTATTTATAGGATCAGCATATTAAGGGTGGATTAAATCCTTTAATTTCAACATTTCCCACTCGCATTTGATGGGTTGACTATCTTGCGATTATATCACTCCATCTTGTTCCATACTTGGTGTTTGCCGTGACCGCATGGGCACAACATCCTATATGCGGGTGCTTGTTCACTAGAAGTCTTTGATAAGAGACCAGCTCACAAGGGCACACTGTATGTATCTATAAGTGATAAATGAATTGCCTCGGATTCCCTAGATTTCCCATGCACATTCTCAATAGCATATGTAATCCCTCTCAAGTTAGATGAATTCAAACTGCCTACTCATGTACATAGAGTACAAACTTGCTAGTTATTTGCATAACTTGTAGGGGGGCATGTCATAGACTCTGATGCAGCAGTGCATTCCAAGTAAACCTTCCCCCTAAGCTACTATCAATTGGACCTAACATGGTTGGTTTCCCATTTTGGACCCCGTAGACCGAATTACCCATGGTCATGGAATTCAAGCTAGAGCAGCAAACACCATGTCAAGGCCTCATGATGCTACTTGACTGCTAAAGGTATCATGAGAACTCTATAGCCTCTCTGGGACTCACACCATAATGGAACAAGGATCTTCCATCTACGTTCGCTTTTGTGGCTTTAACTATAAATTTAAGCACATGCAGTGTGAATTACATGTTACGGTGTTCTGTCATTTGTGTGTCAATTTTGTTTTGTTAGCACCGTACAGACTTAAGTCGTTCCAAAATGCACTCATTAATTGACATCTTAACTTGGAAGGGTTCTCTGTCTAGCGACAATTATGTAGACTACATATGTCTATAATTTGATCCATCCGAAGGTGGACCTCATGCCAAGCAACTTGAGGTGACAATATTAATGCAATTCTTCATTAACCATCCCATGGTGATCGCCTTTTGTCTTAACCCCCACATCCGAATGAAAGTGGCAAGACGGCTGCTGAGTGAGCCAACCTTAGACTTGTACGACATAATATGGTTGCATACCTTCTGTCTATGCCAATGTACACACATAAGCATATATGCATGAAAAATGCATCATTTATTATTGTGAAGAGATATGTTCAATACATCATACTCTACGTATGCCCAAAGTCTTTACATGCATTACAAACGGATCTCCAGCAACAGGCTTTGTTAAGGGAGAACTAACATTTTATGAGTGGATAAATATTGAATAGTCACTTGTTTCTTAGTGATCATATATCATCCAAAGTGGTACTTTATATCTATAATCATACTTAGAGTCTTTGGCATAGGCTATTGTTGCTTGACTATCACAATGAATCATAACTAGACTATCATCATTACCGCCGATTCCTAGTCGTTGCAGGAATCTTTTTAGCCACACAGCTTCTTGAATGGCGACAGAAAATGCTACATATGCTGCCTCCATGAATGATAGAGACACATGTGTCTATTTCTTACTACTCCACGAGATTACTCCGTTATTCAACAGGAATGTGTACCCTAAGGTTGAATGACTTTCATCTAGGTCTCTTGCCCAATTAGCATCAGAGTATCCTTCTAAACTCGTGCCTTTGCCTTGATAGCATAGTTCATAAACCCATGGTTCCCTTCAGGTACCTCATGATTTTCTTCACAAATTCCCAATGTTTCACTCCAGGGTTAGATTGGAAATAGCTTAATAGTCCTACCGTAAAACATATGTTCGGCCTTGTACATAACATGGCGTACATTAGGCTCCCAATAGCACTCGAGTATGGAACTTGTTTCATGCATTCCACTTCCTCTTGTTTTGTGGGTTGCATATCCTCACCCAAGTTATGTCTTTTGACTACAAGGGTGTTCATGGGCTTACAATCTCTCATGTTGAAACGCTCAAGGATTTTTGCTATGTATATCTTTTGTGATAATGACGATAGCCTCCTTGAGCGACTCTTGATGCTATCTCAATTATTGAGCCGCCATCATTTTCACCAATGAAGTCGTAACCTTTTAAGGCTTCAAAGTAATACATTTTTTTGCCTCTTGGTCCCAACTTCATGTATTTATGAGATGAGTCATGGATGAAAGTAGCTAACCCCCATGGTCTTGGGATATTAAAATCCTGTTTACGACTTGTCCATGATTCATAGGGTGAAGTTGTGACTGATTTTGAGGGCACTCAGTTAAGTATATATGTGGTTGTTAAGAAAGCACCACCCCAATATGAGATTGTACGGTTTGCTTGAGCCATCATTGATCTAACTATATCTAGGAGGGTTCTATTCCTCCTTTCAGCAACTCCATTTTGCTATGGAGTTCCAGGAATTGTAAGTTGTCTCCCAATTCCTTTTTCATCACAAAGTGCCTTGAATTGTTCTGAGAGGTATTCTCAGCCTCTATCAGTTCTTAAGGCTTCTAATATGCAAATCAACTGATTTTCCATAAGGTTAAGGTATTTCCTAAAGCACTCTACTGCTTCAAATTTGTCGGAGATCAAAAAAATCATTGATAAAGGTGATGAAATATAACGCTTCGTGTCTTACCCTCATACTCATAGGATCGCAAATATCAAAGTTTATTGATTGAAGAGATGCTCAGCTCTAGTTACAATGTCAAAAGGTTTCCTTGTACTCTTGCAAGTTAGGCAATATTCATATAGAGACATTTCCTTTTTCGATACGTACTAGCAAACCCTCTTTTGCTAATTTCATCGTGTGCTCTTGACCAATATGTCCTACTCTAGTGTGCCAAACATCATATTTAATATTGGAAGAAATGGCATAGCATGAAGTGGAATAATTATTAAAATTCTCTAAATTAAAGAAACCATCTTGAACATAACCAGAGCCAAAAAATCCAACTTCATTTGAAATGTCTGCAATGTCATCATGAAAGCATACAACAAAATGAAATTTAACTAAGGAAATAACAAAAATAAGATTTCATCGAATTTCAAGAGCATAGAGTACATCATGCAAAGTCAAGGTCTGCCCTTCTTGATGATATAGCTCACAAGTGTCAGTGCCTTTAACTTCGACTCTCACATTATTTCCAACATAAAAGCCATATCCTTCTAGTTGGTATCCGGTGAAAATCCGTAACCTTGCTTATGTGGTATGTTGCCCTTGAGTCTACAACCTGTACAGGGTTAGCTTCAGTTAGGAAAGCAGTACTGGACACAAAAGAAAAATGAGTGAATTCACGACCAATACCTTTTTCTATTCAAGACAGTCTTTAGCATAGTGACCATTCTTCTTGCAAGCACAACATTTGATCTTAGACAGATCGCGCTTTTTAGTTTGCCTCTTAGTTTTCTTGAAAGGCCTTTTACCCTTATGCATCTTGGGCCC
The DNA here is from genome assembly GCA_025593235.1 of Vachellia pachyceras. Taxonomy (NCBI): domain Eukaryota; kingdom Viridiplantae; phylum Streptophyta; class Magnoliopsida; order Fabales; family Fabaceae; genus Vachellia; species Vachellia pachyceras. Next base: position 629 of record JANTPZ010078590.1, on the reverse strand, counting down.
ATCTTTCTTTTTTTTGGTGAACAACAAGCAAGTGGGCCTTTGGCCCACACTCGGAACCCCCCGGTATCCGGCGCCTTTTCCTGAGTCCCTGGCCTTCTTTCAA